>JAXCGZ010000275.1:0-15000 GCA_037179515.1 Halocaridina rubra
ATTTTCGTTTCAGAGTTCTTCCAGACAAAGGGGAGATAAAGAAGATAATGACAGAAGATCAGGGGATGGGGCCTCAATAAGATTGTTATACACAAATGCTGATGGATTAGCTGGTAAGGCAGTAGAATTAAAAGATAGGATTCACAACAGTAAGGCAGATATAGTAGCAATTACAGAGACTAAGTTGAGTGAGGACATAAACAGTGTCACAGTTTTTCCTAAGGGCTTCAGAATACTAAGGGTTGAAAGATCTGAGAGGACTGGTGGAGGAATAGCACTGCTCATAAGTGAAAGTATTCAAGTTGAAGAAATAAACTTGGCTATAGAAAGTGAGTTCAAGGAATTTCTTGTTGCTCGCATAAATACTGGGTCAGAGAGCATTATAATAACTGTTGTATGCAACCCACCAAGGAACCAAAATAGGCTTGAAGTTTATGAGGAAAGTCATATAGGTACTATTGAAGTCATAAACTCAGTTGTTAACATGGCACGGGAAAAAAAATGCAGGATTTTTATTATGGGAGACTTAAATCATAAAGAGATAGATTGGATAAATCTTGACCCACACAGTGGTGAGGACTCATTCGGGGCAAGATTCCTAGATTTCGTACAAGGGAATTTCCTACACCAACATGTAATGGAACCAACAAGGGCCAGGGGTGGGGATGAGCCATCACTACTTGATCTAGTGTTCACAGATAATGTGTTGGATATTGAAAAAATTGAGTATGAACCACCAATTGGAAAGAGTGACCACTATGTGTTGTTGATGGAGTATATCATTGAAGATATTCTTCCTGAGAGTAGAGGCACTGAGGACATGAGGAGGAACAATCCGAAAGGAGATTACATCAATATGAACGAGCTTTTTGCAGATATTGACTGGAGAACCTTATTTTACAACAAATCTGTACAAGAAATGTATGAAATTTTTTGTGAGAAATATGGGAAGATAGTAGATTGCTGCATACCTGTCACCAAAGTAGGTGTAATTCATGCCAGAGAGAAATGGTTCGATAATGGGTGTAAAAGAGCTAAGGAGTGGAGAGACAAATGCTGGAAAAGGTATAGGAGGAGAAAAAACATAACTGCCTGGCAAACCTACTAAAGAGCAAGAAATGACTACCTAAGTAAAAGGAGAGAGGCAGAGAGAGACTATGAGAGGGACATCACCAGGAAGGCTAAAGAAAATCCCAAGCTTTTCCACAGCTTTATCAGAGGAAAACTGAAGGTAAAAGAACAGGTTTTAAGGCTAAAGAGAGCGGATGGAAGCATCACTGAGACGGATGAAGAGATCTGCAAAGAATTGAACAAGGAGTTTCAGTCAGTATTTACAGTAGAAAATACCCCACCCCCTCAGATTGCAGTGATAGAAGCTCAAGGGCCGGTATTAGAGAACATCAACCTTACAGCCACAGAGGTATGCAAAGCGCTGATGGATTTAGATGTTCATAAAGCTACAGGTCCTGATGACATATCCCCTCAGGTGCTTAAAAAATGCGCAAACACAATATCAGTGGCACTAAGTATCATATTTAAGGAGTCACTGGAGTCGGGGGAGATTCCAAGATGCTGGAAACAAGCAATTGTGATACCTATCTTCAAAAAGGGAAGGAGGGATACGGCTCTGAACTATAGACCAGTTTCCTTGACCAGCATAGTTTGCAAAGTTATGGAGAAACTACTAAGGGAACATATCTCTCTTCACTGGAATCCTTCAACTTTTGTCAGTGAGGCAACATGGCTTCAGAGAAGGTAGATCAACAGTAACAAACTTATTAGAATTTTATGATGAGGTAAGCCAAATCTTACAGGAAAGAGAGGGCTGGGCAGATTGCATATTCCTAGACTTCCAGAAAGCGTTTGACACTGTTCCACATGGGAGACTTATTAGGAAGCTGCAATCAATGGCTTGAATAGGTGGAAATGTTTTGGAATGGATAAAAACTTACTTAGAAGGAAGGGAACAGAGGGTTAGAGTAAGACACTCAGTGTCTGAATGGAGAAGAGTTAGTAGTGGAGTTCCACAGGGTTCAGTTTTAGGGCCACTTTTGTTCCTTGTATATGTAAATGACCTACCAGAGTCTGTAAATTCATTCACGAATATGTTTGCAGATGATGCAAAGATTGTGAAGAAAGTAAAAAACGAGAACAATGGTAGAGAACTTCAGGAGGATCTAAATAATCTGCATGAGTGGTCAGAAAAGTGGCTAATGAAATTCAATACTTCAAAATGTAAGGTAATGAGAATGGGTACAAGTGCAAGAAGGCCCAAGATTGACTACTCGGTGGCTGGAGTACAACTTCAAGAGACAGAAAATGAGAGAGATCTAGGAGTAAACATACTGGCAGATTTGTCTCCAGAAATACATATAAATGGCATAGTAAGGGCAGCATATGCATTCTTATCAAATGTAAGGGTAGCCTTCAGGCACATGGACAAGGAAATGTTCAGAAATATTTATGTAACCTATGTGAGGCCAAAACTCGAATATGCAGCCCCCTTTTGGAATCCACACTTGAAAAAGCACATAGCTAAGCTAGAAAAAGTTCAAAGACATGCCACGAAACTGGTGCCAGAAATACGCAAACTCAGTTATGATGCGAGGCTGAGGGAATTAGACTTACCATCACTCAAAGCTAGAAGAGTGAGGGGGGATATGGTGACAGTCTTTAAATTCCTTCATGGTTATGATAGAGTGGATAGGGATCGATATTTTGATATGGCTGGCTCTAGAACTAGAGGTCATAGTTTGAAGCTTCGTAAGAAAACTTCTTTGCAGGATGTAAGGAAATACTTTTTCAGTGTAAGAGTAGTTGATAATTGGAATTGGCTAAGCGAGGAGGTAGTTAGTGCTATCTCAATCCATAGTTTTAAGGACAGGTATGATAAGTATCACTAAGTCTAAAATGGAAGCGATCAGGAGACGGGAAGATACGAGCTTTGGGCTCTTTCCCGTAAACGCAATTCGGTAATCACAATTAGGTAATCACAATTAGGTAATCACACACTTACTTAGAAAAAACGGAAAAGAGGGTTAGAGTAAGACACTCAGTGTCTGAATGGAGAGGGCTTAGCAGAGGAGTTCCACAGTGTTCAGTTTTAGGGCCACTTATGTTCCTTTGGTTATGGAAATGACCTGCCAGAGTCTGCAAATTCATTCATGAATATGTTTGCAGATGATGCAAAGATTGTGAATAAAGTAAGAGACAAGAACAATGGGAGAGAACTTCACGAAGACCTAAATAGTGTGCATGATTGGTCAGGAAAGTGGCTAATGAAATTCAATATTTCTAAATGCAAGGTAATGTGAATGGTTACATGTGCAAGAAGGCCCAAGCTTGACTACTCAATGGCAGGAGCAGAACTTCAAGAAACAGAGCATGAGAGATCTAGGTTTAAACATACTGGCAGATTTGTCTCCAGAAATATATATAAATGGCATAGTTAGGGCAGCATATGCTTTCTTAGCAAAGGTAAGGGTAGCCTTCAGACACAAGGACAAGGAAATTCTCAGAATTATTTATATAACCATTGTGAGGCCAAAGCTTGAATCTACAGCTCCCATTTGGAATCCACACTTAAAAACAACACGGAATTAAGCTAGAAAGAGCTCAAAGACATGACACGAAACTGGTGCCAAAGAAAAAAAATTTCAGTTATGATGAGAGGCTGAGGGAATTAGACTTACCATCACTTGAAACTAGAAGAATGAGGGAGTATATGGTGATGTTTTGTAAATTCCTTAATGGTTATGACAGAGTGGATAGGGATCGATATTTTGATAAGGCAGGCACTAGAACTAGAGGTCATAGTTTGAAGCTTCATAAGAAAACTTCATTGCAGGATGCAAGGAAATAAATTTTCAGTGTAAGAGTAGTTGATACTTGGAATTCGCTAAGTGAGGATGCAGTTAATGCTAACTCAATCCATAGTTTTAAGGACAAGTATGATAAGTATCCAATTTAACTCGGTCTGCTTTTATTGTAGCTAGGAATTGCTGCACTGCTCAGATTCGAAGGTCTAAACCTTCCTTTATAAGAAGGAAAGTTGATGACCTTAACTCCTCTCCCACTAACAAATGCTTCTGGTCCATAGCCAAAAACCTCTCCAAGAACTTCTGTAACTCAAGCTTTCCCCCTCTCATGCATTCTGATGGTTCTATAGCTTGCTCTCCCACTGACAAAGCCACTCTCTTTGGCTCTCATTTTTCTGCCAACTCTTCTATAAACAATTCCAGTGCACCTGTTCCTCAATCTTTACCCCTCTCTAACCCTATGCCCTCCCTTATCCTTTCTTCACGCAAAGTTCATTAGGTTCTTTGCTCGCTAAAGACGAACAATGCATCTGGTCCTGCTGGTATCCCTGCAAGGTTCCTTAAGTAATTTGCAGATGAACTGGCTCCCGTGCTTTGCCATCTTTTTCGCCTCATTCTGTCAACCAGTATCTATCCTTCATCTTGGAGGCATGCTCTAGTTTAACTGTTCCAAAGAAGGGTGACCACTCAATTCCTTCAAACTACCGACCTAGTGCCCTAACCTCCTCTATTGCTAAAGTTTTCAAAACTTTGCTCAATGCTCACTTCTTGAAACGCCTTGAATCTAAATCACTTATCTCCAATCACCAGTATGGCTTCCGCAAGGCAAGATCTACTGGTGAACTCCTGTTCTGTCTTACTCATGTATGGTCATCTTCTCTGAAAAACTATGGGGAATCCTTTGTTGACGTCTTTGATATCTCTAAGGCTTTTGACAGTCTGGCACATGGCTCTGTTGGCCAAACTCCCTGCCTATTGCTTTACCCCTTCTTTCTGTTCTCTGATTTCTAGTGTTCTTACTGACCGTTTTATATCTGTAGTTGTTGATGGCGTGACATCTAGCCCTTTCTCTGCTACCAGTGGTGTTCCACAGGGCTCTGTTCTTTCATCTATTCTGTTCCTTCTCTTCATCAATGATCTTCTACACCCCATCTTCCTCTCTTCTTCATGCCTTTGCTGATGATTCTACCCTTCACTTTTCCTCTGACTTTTCTTCACAACCTTCATCTGCTACTCGTAATCAGTCTCGTATGACTCTTTCTTCTACTCTCAACTCCGCTTTGCAAAGAGTGTCTGAGTGGGGCATTCAAAATTTAGTTAAATTCAATGCCTCCTAGACACAGTTTCTGGCTATCTCTTTATCTCTTTCTCCTCCTGATACCACTGTTGTCTTCGTAACTAACGAGATTTACCCTCTTCATTCTATCAACATATTAAGAATCCACATAGCCTCTAACTTGTCTTGGAGGAATCACATAAGCCAAATTTCTACATCTTCATCCAAAAAATAGGGGGTTTTGTTTCGTTTTCGTCATTAATTTTCCTCTTTGCAGTTACATAAAATTTATAAAGGTCTTATCCGTCCCTGCTTAGAATACTGCTCACACATCTGGGGTGCTTCTTCTTATACTTATCACCTTCATAGGGTTGAATCTAATTCAGTCAGACTCATTAATGATCCTTCTCTTACTTCTAACCTGGATTCTCTCTCTCTTTGCCGTAAGGTATATTCCCTATTCTCTTTTCTATCGCTAATACTTCCATCGCTTCTCAGATGAGTTGGCGAGTTGCATCCCTCTCCCACTACCAAGGCAGCGTAACACTTGCCAAGCGGCCTCATCTCGCATGTCTTTGTGGAGATTTGTAGCTCGCGGATTGCTCGGTGCAGCGACTGCTTCTTCCCATCTACCTCCAGACTGTGGAACTCTCTTCCTCCTTCTGTCATTCCTATTTCTTATGACCTTTCATCCTTCAAAAAGCAGATCTTTCGTCATCTCAGGGCCTAGTCCTCCATATCTTTGGGTCCTCTGTACTTTGACTGTTTTTTCTGTCTGTCGTTTTCCTTTGTGTGACATCATCTCATCCCTGCCTTGTCCTTAACCTTTTTCTTATCCTTCATCTTCTATTTTCTCGTGCAGGGGCCTTTATTGGTGAGGGCAGTTTCTGCTTATCTTGGTGTCACATCCGTAAAAAAAAAAAAGCACAAAATGGAACTGACCAGGAAACGGGAAGATACCAGCTTGGAATTCTTCTCGCAAGCACAATTAGGTAATATCATACACACACACACACACACACACACACACCACACACACACACACACACACACACACACACACACACACACACACACACATCAACCTTACAGCCACAGAGGTATGCAAAGCGCTGATGGATTTAGATGTTCATAAAGCTACAGGTCCTGATGACATATCCCCTCATGTGCTTAAAAAATGCGCAAACACAATATCAGTGGCACTAAGTATCATATTTAAGGAGTCACTGGAGTCGGGGGAGATTCCAAGATGCTGGAAACAAGCAAATGTGATACCTATCTTCAAAAAGGGAAGGAGGGATACGGCTCTGAACTAGAGACCAGTTTCCTTGACCAGCATAGTTTGCAAAGTTATGGAGAAACTACTAAGGAAACATATCTCTCTTCACTTGGAATCCTTCAACTTTTTGTCAGTGAGGCAACATGGCTTCAGAGAAGGTAGATCAACAGTAACAAACTTATTAGAATTTTATGATGAGGTAAGCCAAATCTTACAGGAAAGAGAGGGCTGGGCAGATTGCATATTCCTAGACTTCCAGAAAGCGTTTGACACTGTTCCACATGGGAGATTTATTAGGAAGCTGCAATCAATGGCTAGAATAGGTGGAAATGTTTTGGAATGGATAAAAACTTACTTAGAAGGAAGGGAACAGAGGGTTAGAGTAAGACACTCAGTGTCTGAATGGAGAAGAGTTAGTAGTGGAGTTCCACAGGGTTCAGTTTTAGGGCCACTTTTGTTCCTTGTATATGTAAATGACCTACCAGAGTCTGTAAATTCATTCATGAATATGTTTGCAGATGATGCAAAGATTGTGAAGAAAGTAAAAAACGAGAACAATGGTAGAGAACTTCAGGAGGATCTAAATAATCTGCATGAGTGGTGAAAAGTGGCTAATGAAATTCAATACTTCAAAATGTAAGGTAATGAGAATGGGTACAAGTGCAAAAAGGCCCAAGATTGACTACTCGGTGGCTGGAGTACAACTTCAAGAGACAGAAAATGAGAGAGATCTAGGAGTAAACATACTGGCAGATTTGTCTCCAGAAATACATATAAATGGCATAGTAAGGGCAGCATATGCATTCTTATCAAATGTAAGGGTAGCCTTCAGGCACATGGACAAGGAAATGTTCAGAAATATTTATGTAACCTATGTGAGGCCAAAACTCGAATATGCAGCCCCCTTTTGGAATCCACACTTGAAAAAGCACATAGCTAAGCTAGAAAAAGTTCAAAGACATGCCACGAAACTGGTGCCAGAAATACGCAATCTCAGTTATGATGCGAGGCTGAGGGAATTAGACTTACCATCACTCAAAGCTAGAAGAGTGAGGGGGGATATGGTGACAGCCTTTAAATTCCTTCATGGTTATGATAGAGTGGATAGGGATCGATATTTTGATATGGCTGGCTCTAGAACTAGAGGTCATAGTTTGAAGCTTCGTAAGAAAACTTCTTTGCAGGATGTAAGGAAATACTTTTTCAGTGTAAGAGTAGTTGATAATTGGAATTGGCTAAGCGAGGAGGCAGTTAATGGTATCTCAATCCATAGTTTTAAGGACAGGTATGATAAGTATCACTAAGTCTAAAATGGAACCGATGAGGAGACGGGAAGATACGAGCTTTGGGCTCTTTCCCGTAAACACAATTAGGTAATCACAATTAGGTAATCACACACACACACACACACACACACACACACACACACACACACACACACATATATATATATATATATATATATATATATATATATATATATATATATATATATATATATATATATATATATATATATTAAGGAAGCCATTCAGTGAAACAAAACTTATAAAACAATGCTATCTTTCGGGTCCTAACCGGATCCCTTCACAAGCAGTTGTGCTTGAGAAGGGATCCAGTTAGGATCCGAAATATAGCATTGTTTTATAAGTTTTAGCTTCACTGATGGGCTTCCTTACTATTTAGTGCTGTATGCTAACAGTTTGTACTTATATATATATATGTATATATATATATATATATATATATATATATATATATATATATATATATATATATATATATATATATATATATATATATATATATATATATATATATATATATATATATATATATATATATATATATATATATATATATATATATATATATATATATATATATATATATATATATATATATATATATATATATATATATATATATATATATATATATATATATATATATATATATATATATATATATATATATATATATATATATATATATATATATATATATATGTGTGTGTGTGTGTGTGTGTGTGTGTGTGTGTGTGTGTGTGTGTGTGTGTGTGTGTGTGTAATTACCTAGTTATAATCACTTAATTGTGCTTACGGGAAAGAACCCATAGGTCGTGACTTCCGTATCCTGATTGGTTCCATTTTGTACTTAGTGATGCTTATCATACTTGACCTTAAAACTATGTATTGAGTTAGCATTAACTACCTCTTCTCTTAGTGAATTCCAATTATCAACTTCTCTTCCACTAAAAAAGTACTTCCATACATCCTGCAAAAAAAGATTTCTTACGATGCTTCAAACTATGACCTCTAGTTATAGTGCCAGCCATATCAAAATATCGATCCCTATCCACTCTGTTATAACCATGAAGGAATTTAAAAACTGTCACCATATCCCCCTTAATCTTCTAAATTTGAGTAATGGTAAGTCTAAGTCCCTCAGCCTCTCATCATAACTGAGAATGCGTATTTCTGGCACCAGTTTCGTGGTATGTCTTTGAACTTTTTCCAGATTAACTATGTGCTTTTTCAAGTGCGAATTCTAAAAAGAGGCTGTATATTCATGCTTTGGCCTCACATAGGTTACATAAATATTTCTGAACATTTTCTTGTCCATATGCCTGAAGGCTACCCTTATATTTGCTAAGAAACCATATGTTGCCCTTACTATGCCATTTATATGCATTTCTGGAGACAAATCTGCCAGTAGTTTACTCCCATATCTCTCTCATTCTGTCTCTTGAAGTTGGACTCTTGCCACTGAGTTGTCAAGCTTGGACCTTCTTGCACTTGTACTCATTCTCATTACCTTACATTTTGAAGTATTGAATTTCAGTAGCGACTTTTCTGACCACTCATGCAGACTATATAGATCTCCCTGAAGCTCTCTACCACTGTTTTCGTTTCTTACTATCCTCACAATCTTTATATCATCTGCAAACATATTCATGAATGAAATTACAGACTCTGGTAGGTCATTTACATATACAAGGAACAATAGTGACCCTAAAACTGAACCCTCTGGAACTCTACAACTAACTCTTAACTCTTCTCCATTCATGCACTGAGTATCTTACTCTAGTCCTCTCTGCCCCTCCTTCTAAGGATGTTTTATTATTGATTTCAAGACATTTCCACCTATTCTTGCCTTTGCTTGCAGCTTCTTTATAAGTCTCCCGTTTGGGACAGTGTCAACTGCTTTCTGGAAGTCAAGGAATATGCAATCTGCCCAGCCCTCTCTTTCCTATAAGATTCGGATTACCTGGACATAAAATTGTAATAAATCTGCTCCTGTTGAGCTACCCTCTTTGAATCCATGTTGTCTCACTAAGAAAAAGTTGAAGGAGTCCAAGTGAAGAGAATGTTTCCCTGTTAATTTCTCCTTAACTTTGCAAGCTATGCTGGTCAAGGAAACAGTTCTGTTGTTTAGAGCCGTATTCCTCCTTCCCTTTTTGAAGATAGGTATCACATTTGCTTGTTTCCAGCATCTTGGAATCTCCCGTAAATCTAGCGATTTTTTAAATATGAATGCTTAGTGCCATTGATATTGAATCTGCGCATTTTTTAAGTACATAAGGGGATATATCATAAGAACCTGTAGGTTTATGGACATATAGCGCCATCAGTGCTTTGGATACCTCTGTGGCTGAAAGGATGATGTTCTCTAATACCGGCCCATGAGCTTCTATCTCTGCCATCATAGGGGATGGGGTATTTTCTACTGTAAATACTTAATGAAGCTCCTTGTTCAATTCTTCGCAGATCTCTTCATCCGTCTCAGTGATGCTTCCTTCCACTCTCTTAAGCTTTAAAACCTGTTCTTTTACCTTCAGTTTTCCTCTGATAAAGCTGTGAAAAAGCTTGGGATTTTTTTAGTCGTCCTGGTGAAGTCCCTTCCATAGTCTCTATCTGCCTCGCTTCTTTTACTTAGGTAATCATTTCTTGATCTTTTATAGGTGTGCCAGGCATTTATGTTTTTTGTCCTCCTATACCTTTTCCAGCATTTGTCTCTCCACTCCTTAACTCTTTTACACTTATTATCGAACCATTTCTCTCTGACATGAATTACACCTACTTTAGTGACAGGTATGCAGTAATCTACTGTCTTCTCATAGTTCTCACAAAAGATGTCGTACATTTCTAGTACAGATTTGTTGTTAAATAAGGTCCTCCAGTCAATAAATGCAAAAAGCTCATTAATATTGATGTAATATCCTTTCGAATAGTTCCTCCTCATGTCCTCAGTGCCTCTACTCTTAGGCAGAACATCTTCAATGATCAACAACAAACAGTGGTCACTCTTTCTAAATGGTGGTACATACTCAATTTTATCAATATCCAACACGCTACCTATGAATACTAGATCAAATAGCGATGGCTCATCCCTACCCCTGGCCCTGGTTGGTTCGAGTATATGTTGGTGTAGGGAATTCCCTTGTATTCAATATAAATAATCTTGCCACGAATGAATCCTCACAAATGTGGGGATCAAGATTATCCAATCTATGTCTCTGTAATTAAAATCTCCCATAATCAAAATCCTATATTTTCTCTCCCATACAATGTTAACTGAGTTTATGATTTCAATAGTATGTATATGACTTTCCTCATAAACTTCTTTCCTATGTTGGTTCCTTGGAGGGTTATATACAACAGTTATTATAATGCACTCTGACCCAGTATTTATGCGAGCAACAAGAAATTCATTGAACTCAATTTCTATAGAAAAATTTGTTTCTTCAACCTGAATCCTTTCACTTATGAGCAGTGCTATCCCTCTACCATTCCTCTCAGCTCTTTCAACCCTTAATATTCTGAGGTACTTAAGAAAGACTTTGACACTGTTTATGTCCTCGCTCAAATTAACCTTTGCAGCTGCTACTATATTTGTCTTTCTGTTGTGAATTGTATCTTACAAGTCTTCTGCCTTACTAGCTATTCCATCAGTATTTGTGTATAGCAATCTTAATGAGGCCCCATCTCCTGATCTTCTATTAGTATCTTTTTTATCTTCTTTTTGTCTGGAAGAACTCTGAAATGAAAATTATTTATCTCCTCTTCATATTTTTCCTCATTTAACCTTCTAGCCTCTTGCAACAAGTTTTTGATCCTTTCCATCTTTTCCTGTGTTCTGCATTGTCTAATGAACGCTGTTTTGAATTCTTGAATGTCTTATAGGCCTTTTTTCCTCATCAGTATTTCTCTACATGTGTCCCCACTCTCAAAAGTCTCTTTCGTTGGTCTCTGCTTTCCCTCCCTAGAATATTTACCTAGTTGATGGATGTTTACAATATCCTCAGGATCACATACTACTCCAAGCTTTCTTATCAGGTCAAATATCCTAGCTATATTTTCTTCAAGACTCCCCTGCCATGGGATTCGCTTATGCTTGAGACTATCTCTGTTTTCTCTTTATCAAGTGCCTGTTTCATTAGTGGATTTGCCATTTCCATTACAACTTCTTTTATTTTTTTCTATTGCTGTTTCGTTATAGCCAAATGTTTGTATGTTTTCCAGTGCCACCACCTTCACATCCTCTTTTACTGCTACATCTGTGTGATTTTGTGCATGTGTGTGTGTGTGTGTATGATTACCTACTTGTGATTACCTAATTGTGTTTATGGGAAAGAGCCCAAAGCTCGTATCTTCCCGTCTCCTGATCGGTTCCATTTTCCACTTAGTGATACCTATCATACTTGTCCTTAAAACTATGGAATAAGATAGCATTAAGTACCTCCTCGCTTAGCCAATTCCAATTACCAACTACACTTACACTGAAAAAGTATTTCCTTACATTCTGCAAAGAAGTTTTCTTACGAAGCTTCAAACTATGACCTCTAGTTCCAGAGCCAGCCATATCAAACTATCGATCCCTATCCACTCTATCATAACCATGAAAGAATTTAAAGACTGTCACCATATCCCTCCTCAATCTTCTAGCTTCGAGTGGTGATGGTAAGTCTAATTCCCTCAGCCTCTCATCATAAATTAGATTGCATATTTCTGGCACCAGTTTCGTGGCATGTCTTTGAAGTTTTTCAAGCTTAGCTATGTGCTTTTTCAAGTGCGAATTCCAAAAGGGGGCTGCACATTTCTAAACACTCATGCAGACTATTTAGATCTTCTGAAGTTCTCTACCAATGTTCTCGTTTCCTACTTTCTTCACAATCTTTGCATCATCTGCAAACATATTCATGAATGAATTTACAGACTCTGGTAGGTCATTTACCTATACAAGGAACAAAAGTGGCCCTAAAACTAAACCATGTGGAACTCCACTACTAACTCTTCTCCATTCAGACACTGAGTGTCTTACTCTAACCCTCTGTTCTCTTCTTCTAAGTAAGTTTTTATCCTTTCCAAGACATTTCCACCTATTATAGCCATTGCTTGCAGCTTCATAATAAGTCTCTTATGTGGAACAGTGTCAAATGCTTTCCGGAAGTCTGGGAATATGCAATTTGCCCAGCCCCCTCTTTCCTGTAAGATTCGGCTTACCTCATTATAAAATTCTAATAAGTTTGTTACTGTTGATCTAACTTCTCTGAAGCCATGTTGCCTAATTGACAAAATGTTGAAGGATTCCAAGTGAAGAGAGCTGTTTCCTTAGTAGTTTCTCAATAACTTTGCAAACTATGCTGCTCAAGGAAACTGGTCTATAGTTTAGAGCCATATCCCTCCTTTCCTTTTTGAAGATAGGTATCACGTTTGCTTGTTTCCAGCATCTTGGAATCTCCCCTGACACCAGTGACTTTTTAAATATAATATTTAGTGCCACTGATATTGAGTTTATGCATTTTTTAAGTACATGAGGCGATATATCATCATTACCTGATGCTTTATGAACATCTAACTCCATCAGTGCTTTGCACACCTCTGTGGCTGTAAGGT
The DNA here is from genome assembly GCA_037179515.1 of Halocaridina rubra. Taxonomy (NCBI): domain Eukaryota; kingdom Metazoa; phylum Arthropoda; class Malacostraca; order Decapoda; family Atyidae; genus Halocaridina; species Halocaridina rubra. The sequence continues at coordinate 13,273 of JAXCGZ010000275.1, forward strand.
TGATGATCTCTAATACCGGCCCTTGAGCTTCTATCTCTGCAATCTGAGGGGATGGGGTATTTTCTACTGTAAATACTGACTGAAACTCCTTGTTCAATTCTTTGCAGATCTCTTCATCCATCTCACTGATGCTTCCATCCGCTCTCTTTAGCCTTAAAACCTGTTCTTTTACCTTCAGTTTTCCTCTGATAAAGCTGTGAAAAGCTTGGGACTTTCTTTACCCTCCCTGGTGATGTTCCTCTCATAGTCTCTCTCTGCCTCTCTTCTTTTACTTAGGTAATAATTTCTTGCTCTTTTGTAGGTTTGCCAGGCATTGATGTTTTTTTGTCCTCCTATACCTTTTCCAGCATTTGTCTCTCCACCCTTTAGCTCTTTTACATTCATTATCGAACCATTTCTCTCTGGCATGAATTACACCTACTTTGGTGACAGGTATGCAGCAATCTACTGTCTTCCCATATTTCTCACAAAAGATGTCATACATTTCCTGTACAGTTTTTTTTTTTTTTTTTTTTTTGTAAAATATGGTTTTCCAGTCAATAATTGCAAAAAGTTCATTCATTTTGATGTAATCTTCAATGATATACTCCATCAACAACACACAGTGGTCACTCTTTCCAGTTGGTGGTTCATACTCAATTTTTTCAATATCCAACACATTATCTGTAAATACTAGATCAAGAAGTGATGGTTCATCCCCAACCCTGACCCTCGTTGGTTCTATAACATGTTGGTGTAGGAAATTCCCTTGTACGTAATCTAGGAATCTTGCCCCAAATGAGTCCTCAGCACTGTGTTGGTCAATATTTATCCAATCTATCTCTTTATGATTAAAATCTCCAATAATCAAAATCCTTCATTTTCTCTCCCGTGCCATGTTACCAACTGATTTTATGACTTCAATCGTACCTATATGACTTTCCTCATAAGCTTTTAGCTTATTCTGATTCCTTGGTGGGTTATATACAACAGTTATAACGATGTTATCTGACCCAGTATTTATGCAAGCAACAGAATATTCCTTGAACTCACTTTCTATAGCCAAGTCTATTTCTTCAACTTGAATCCTTTCACTTATGAGCAGTGCTATCCCTTCCCAGTCCTCTCAAATCTTTCAACCCTTAATATCCTGAAACCCTTAGGAAAAACTGTGACACTGTTTATGTCCTCACTCAACTTTGTCTCTGTAATTGCTACTATATCTGCCTTACTGATATGAAACCTATCTTTTAATTCTACTGCCTTACCAGCTAATCCATCAGCATTTGTGTATAACAAATTTAATGTGGCCCAATCCCCTGATCTTCTGTCATTATCTTCTTTATCTCCCCTGTGTGTGTGTGTGTGTACCTAATTGTGATTACCTAATTGTGTTTACGGGAAAGAGCCCAAAGCTTGTATCTTCCCGTCTCCTGATCGGTTCCAGTTTATACTTAGTCATACTTATCATACCTGTGTGTGTGTGTGTGTGTGTGTGTGTGAGTGTGTGTGAATTTCTATGTCTACGTGAGGAAAATGAAAGATATTTTGAGATCGTTAATACTTTCCAGTATATTTATCTACCACTTATCTTCAAAGGTAGCGTCAGATGCGTCCGAAAATGAGTAGTAGATACATACACTCGAAAGTACTTAGGGTCATAATATTTCTTTTGATGTCTTTACGAAGCCAAAACCATTCATATTTACAAAATTCACGTGTTTCTCGTGAAGTAGAATCATATATATA
>JAXCGZ010000275.1:22500-25000 GCA_037179515.1 Halocaridina rubra
CACCCAACAAACCTTTAGAACTCAGGTCGTCATTGATGCAATCAATCCACCTACGCTTTGGTCTCCCACTCCTTCTTTTACCATGTATGTCCATTTCCATCAGTCTCCTCCCAACATACTGTTCATCCCTCCTAACGACATGACCATACCATCTTACTCTACTGTCTTGTATCTTATCCGATTTTTCTCCAACTTTTGAGGTACCTCTAATTACCTTGTTGACGATCTTATCGTTTCTTGTCACCCCACACATCCATCTCAACATCCTCATCTCTGCCAAATCCAGTTTCTTCTCTTGTGTCTTCTTTTTTGCCCATTCTTCCATCCCGCTTGTATTCTGTGGGTTATTTCTGACTCTAGGTCACCATCCTCTGCTACTGTTGATCCCAAATACTTGAACTTTTCAACTCATTTCAACACCTCCCCCTGCAAATTGACCTCCCCAGCCTCATCATCTCTCAACTTCAAATACTCTGTCTCTTCCTGCTGAGTTTCAGTTCTCTATCCTCCATCACTCTTCTTCACTCCTCAAGTTTTTTCCACTACCTCTCGTCTGCTGCTACACAGTACAATGTCATCTGCAAAGAGCATACACCATGGTGACTGATCTCTAATACCCTTGGTTACTACATCCAAGACCAGATCAAATAGATATGGTCTCAAAGCAGACCCTTGATGCAGACCAACATTTACTGAGAGACTTTTCGTCAAGCCCACACTGCTCTTAACATTTGCCTCTGCTCTCTCATACATATCTTGAATGAATCTTACATATTTCTCGGGGACTTCCTTTTCTCTAAAACACCTCCAAACGTCTTGACGTGATACTCGATCATATGCCTTTTCCAGGTCAATAAAAACCATATGTAGTCCTTTCTGTTTCTCCCGATGCTTTTCCATCATTTGTCTCAAGGCAAATATGGCATCCACAGTCCCTCTCTCAGGCATGAAGCCAAACTGTTCATCCCCAATTGTCGTTTCCTCTCTGAGTCTCCTCTCTATGATCTTCTCCCATATCTTCATGGTGTGACTTAACAACCTTATACCTCTATAGTTTCCACACTCCTGAATGTCTCCCTTCCCTTTATAGATTGGGATGATTAGGCTTCCTCTCTACTCCTCTGGCATCTTTTCCGGGCTAAAAATCTTTTGCATTAAGTCCCACAACATATCTATGCCTTCCTCTCCTAGGAAGGCATCCTATCAGGTCCTGCTGCCTTTCTATTTTTCATTTTCCTTCCTATCTACTGTTGTTGTAACTGCTTCAGAAAGTCCATCTTCAAATACTGCTCTTGGGTTCCCTTCATTTAGTAATCCCTCAAAATAAGTTTCCCATCTGCTTTTTATTTCATCCTCTTCTGCTAGAACTACTCCATGGTTATCCTTTATTTGTCTTATTTGTCTTTTTTGGGTCAAATCCTTTGATGCAGCATCTCTGGCCTTGGCAATTCGCCATATTTTCTTCTCTCCTTCTGGTGTTTCTAGCTCTTCATAGACTTCATTCAATGTCTCTGCATTTGCTTTTGCTACTGCTCTCCTTGCCTCCTTCTTTGCCTGCTTGTACTCATCTTTATCCTGCTCCAGCCCTGATAAATCTGCCTTTTTCTTAGCTTCTTTCTTGTTCTTCACCCATTCTTGCACTTCCTCATTCCACTACCATGACTCCTTATCATTTGGGGTTTCCTCTGATGACTTTCCAAGTACCTCCTCACCAACCCTCAAAATCACCTTACTATCCTCTGTCCACCATTCTTGTACATCCTCATGCAACTTTATCGCTTCCAACACTCTTCCCTTAGAAATAGCTCTCAGATCGGCATCTTTTTGTCCATCCTTGGCCTCTTACTTTTCCTACATTTCCTGAGCCTACAATCAGTTACTACTATCCTATGTTGCACTGCTACACTCACCCCATTTATTACTCTACAGTTGCTAATCTATCTGGCTCTCCCTCCCACCACTACTGTATATAATCAATCTCTTTTCCTTTTTCTCAAAGAATGTGTTGACCAATGCCAGATCAAATGCCACTGCAAAATCAATCACTCTCTCTCCCCCCTCATTTCTCTCGCCCACCCACAAGCCTCCATGAACCCTACCTATCCCAGACCTCCAAATTCCCAAGTGGCCATTTAGATCTCCTCCCAAAATTACCCTCTCCCTTATAGGAATTGTTCTAAGCTACTGGTCCATTTCCTCCCAAAATACATCCTTCTCCTCCACTGTACAACCAGTTTATGGGGCATAGGCACATACCACATTGACTACCGTTTCTCCCAGTCCCAGCTTTAAATTCATAATTCTGTCACTCTTTCTATTCACACCAAGAAATCTTTCCTTCAGGTCTTTGAATAGTATTATTCCTACACCATTCCTCCCTTCCTCATTTGCTCCACTATAGAACAATTTGCAACCCTCACCCAGTTCCCTCGCCTTACTTCCTTTCCACCTGGTCTCCTACACACACAGCACTCCAATTCTCCTCCTCTCGATCAGGTCC
>JAXCGZ010000275.1:32500-40000 GCA_037179515.1 Halocaridina rubra
AAACATCTTGAACTTTCATATATATTGAGTCCTTCCCCATTTTTTTTTCTCTTTTTTTAAAGACGAGATAAAAGGAGAGATACTGCCATTGGTATCCCTTATCATATTTACCAGAAAAATGTAAGGCTTACTTTTTTTTTGTCTTGTTATTTATGTATTCGCTGAATATTTAGTCATTAATATCAGGAATGAAAGATACCCAAAATACAATTATATGAAAGTCAGCATGTAAGAGTATATTGGAATAAAAATTAGCGATATGCTGAAGACTGAATTATAGCTGTAAATTATTTTTGCATGTCATGAAAAAAAAAAGGAGTTTGCAAAATGATTCAATATCTCTCTTGTTCAATCAGATCATCTTTAAGTATCATTAACAAGAATTAATCAGCATTGTTTTCTTGTTAGTGGTCTCACTCCATTCGTACATCTTAATGTGATTAATTGCTTCAGTGAGATGCAGGCTCTAAAGGAGTATTTTTTGCTCCTTTTCTTTTCTTTTTATCAATTCTGTGAATAAGAACATTATTTTTATTACTATTATTCATCACTCTTGCTGAGAGTATAAGATTTTATTAATTCAACTTCCCTTTCATTGCACTGTGCATGATTTAAGATTCCGAGATTCTCTCTTAGAATTGTATATCTTTACAGCCAATCTTGCTTATTAACGCAGAGTTATGCTTCCTAATTTAAAACTTGTTTCTATCTCGATCAAGCATCATTTTTAATCGTTACACACATAAGATGCTATTTCACGTGACACGCGTAAATTTTGTAAATGTGAATGGCTATAGTTACCTAAGGAAATGGAAAGAAATTTTGAGATCCTTAGTACTTTCAAGTGTGATTTCTCTGAAGATAAACAATACACTTGAAAGTACAAAAGGTTCTCAAAATTTTTTCAATTTTCTTACGTAGTCATAATCATTCATATATATATATATATATATATATATATATATATATATATATATATATATATATATATATATATATATATATATATATATATATATACATATATATATATATATATATATATATATATATATATATATATATATATATATATATATATATATATATATATAAAATATGGAAATTGCTGTCACCGTGGCTCAAGCGGTAGCGTCCGCGACTCTGAGGCGTCAGGTCTAGAGTTTGCGCCCCGTCACGGACTGACGTTAGCAAGGGCATGCACTCAGGGTAACGATTACATCTGCCAAAGCCAGTCCTTCGCAAGAAGGCAACCGTCCTATCCCTTGCTAGAAAAGGGAGTCCGTGACCTAACACCGGCACAAAAAAAAAAACTCTGCATATGGATATTACTAAGGATCTCAAAATTTCTTTCAATTTAGTTACGTAACCATAACCATTCATATATATATATATATATATATATATATATATATATATATATATATATATATATATACGTATATACATACATATATATATATATATATATATATATATATATATATATATATATATATATATATATATATATATATATATATATATACGTATATACATACATATATATATATATATATATATATATATATATATATATATATATATATATATATATATATATATATATATATATAAATATATATATATATATATATATATATATATATATATATATATATATATATATATATATATATATATATATATATATATATATATATATATATATATATATATATATATATATATATATATATATATATATATATATATATATATATATATATATATATATATATATATATATATATATATATATATATATATATATATATGATTCTATTTCGTGAGAAACACGTGAATATTGTGAATTTGTGAATAGTTATGGCTACGTAAAGAAATTGAAAGAAATTTTGAGATCCTTAGTACATAGTACTTTCAAGTGAAGATATGTAATACGTTTGAAAGTACTATGTACTAAGGATCTCAAAATGTCTTTCAATTTCCTTACGTAGCCCCCCCAACATATATATATATATATATATATATATATATATATATATATATATATATATATATATATATATATATATATATATGTATAGTCTAAAATTCGATGTTTATAAACAATGTCTCCAACTTTTATTATTATTATTATTATTATTATTATTATTATTATTATTATTATTATTATTATTATTATTATTATTATTATTATTATTATTATTATTGTTATTGTTATTGCTATTATTATTAGTATTATTATTATTATTATTATTATTATTATTATTATTATTATTTTTATTATTATTATTATCATTATTATTATTATTATTATTATTATTATTATTATTATTATTATTATTATTATTATTATTATTATTATTATTATTTTTATTATTATTATTTTTATTTGAGCGGTTGGTACCTTTCGTTCAGAACTCGTATACGTAATGGTGCTCCAGAACAAGAAATCGCTTTTTTTTTTCTCATTTTTGTATCGCGTCCAGTCATAGCAGACGTGACTGAGAACTTATTTTATACACCAGGGAAGAGCTACATTAAATTCGTAAAAAAAAAAAAAAATCCATCTTAATTAAATTCGTTACCGGAATTCTGCTCTTTACTTACAAGTAAGAATCTCTCACTTGTACCATTGACAGTAATGAGCAATATATATTATAATTTATTTTACAAACTACTAAATATTGTAAGCTAAAGTTCTAAATCCATTTTGAGTCATTTTCTTACCAAACATAAAAAGTTCTCCATAAGCAAGAATACAGTGCAATGAAGATTAATCTAAAACAAAAATCCCAAACCCCCCCTTTTTTTTTTAACCATGAGCAACACAGTTATCTGCGTGAGGCCGTTTTTCTCCACAAGAGAGTCCAAAATGAAGTGCTGAATGCTCACATGCAAAGACGTATTTACAGTCTGCAAACTCGTAAAAGAGAAAGTTGAGATTGCATTAGGTAATAGGAATGATTACGAAATACCTGTGCATTATGTTTCTACTTTTTATATCACGTAAAATATCTCACGATACTCCATTAACTTTTGGCGTGGCTTCGTATTAAAAAATAAAAGTAATTTCCATTTTAGAAAGTTTCAAAATCTGTTGTCTCCAGGGCCACAGTTCCACATCATATTTATATTTCACAGCTGATAAGTTGAAAAAAAAAGAAGAAATAATCAGAAAAATGTATGTGTGTACGTTTGAATATATGTATGTATGTTGTATGTACGTATGCAAGTATGGTTTGTCAATTGTGATCGAGGCGCCTGGGTCGATAGATACCCCACTGTAATTGTAAACAAATCAGCGCTAAATAATAATAATAATAATAATAGAAGAAGAAGAAGAAGAAGAAGAAGAAGAAGAAGAAGAAGAAGAAGAAGAAGAAGAAGAAGAAGAAGAAGACTGAGGTATCAAAGAAAAAGAAAACAATGAAACATATATATATAAGGAAAAAATGAAATATGAAAGATACCAGAAATGAATGGGAAAAGAGAGAAAAAAAAAGAAGGGAACAAAACGAGAGCATTGATAGCTTAATTTGTGTTGTGTCTTGTCGTCCAACAAAGCATTAATGAATTAATACATTTGTGAACTGCTGCAAGAGATATTTTTAAGCAGTGTTAACATGAATCTTTATAATCCACCATAAATCATATTTACTGAACAAGTGTTTAAACTGGTTCACTTTGCGGGTGATCTCTTACCCACAAATCTGAAGCGAGCCTCCTTTTAGCACAGTATAAATTATTTCTACAAACATGTTGATACACAATAATCCCTTATGGCAATAGGATTATATGTTATATACTTATATCACATAAATGTTATTAGTGTAATATTTCAGGTTGATGCATTAAACTTTGCTCTAGTTACTCGCATAAATACCGGCTCAGCAATATAATAATCGTTGTCCAAGGAATCAACATAGGCTAGAGGTTTATAAGGAAATTCATATAGGCACCATCGAAGTCATAAACTCAGTTGTTAACATCACATGGGAGAGAAAGTGTAGGATTTTGATTATGGGAGATTTTAATCAGAAAGACAGATTGGATTATACTTGACCTGCACAGTGGAGAGGACTCATTTAGGGCAAAATTCCTAAGGGAATATCCTACACCACCATGTACTGGAACCGATTGCGGCAAGGGGTGGGGATGAGCCATCACTGCTTGATTTAGTATTCACAGATAATGAGTTGGATATGGAAAATATTGAGTATGAACCACCAATTGGAAAGAGTGACCACTGTGTGTTGTTGATGGGGTAAATCATGGAAGATGTTTTGCCTGAAAGTAGGGACACTGAAGAGGACACGAGGATGAGCTATCCGAAAGGAGATTACAACAAAATTAATGAGCATTTTGCAGTTATTGACTGGAGGACCTTATTTAACAACAAATCAGCACAAGTAATGTATGAAATCTTTTGTGAAGCATATGGGAATATAGTCACTTGTTGCATACCTTCCACCAAAATAGGATTTATTCATGCCAGAGAGAAATGCTTTAATAATAAGTGTAAGATAGCTAAGGAACAGAGAGACAAATGCTTAAAAAGGCCTAGGGGGAGGAAATAAAACGTAATTGCCAGGCAGACTTATAAAAGAGCAAGGAATAAGTACCTAAGTAAAAGAAGAGAGGCAAGAAGAGATTATGAAATGGATATCATCAGGAAGGCTAAAGAAAATCCTAAACCTTTTCACAGTTTTATCAGAGAAATCTGAAGGTCAAATAACATGATATAATGCTAAAGAAAGTGGATGGAAGCATCGCTGAGATGGATAAAGAGATATGCGAAGAATTGAACAAGGAGTTTGTCAGCATATACAGCAGAAAATACCCCACTCACTCAGATTGCAGAGATAGGAGCTCATGGGCCGGTATTAGAGAAGATCAACTTTTCAGACACACAGATATGCAAAGCGTTGATGAAGTTAGATGTATATAAAGCTACAGGCCTCATGATATACTTACGTTCTTAAAAAACGTGCTAAACCAATATTGGTGGCATTATGCATCATATTTGAAAAGTTGCTGGAATCTGGGAGGATTCCAAGATGCTGCAGACAAGCGAACGTGCTACCTATCTTCAAAAATGGAAGCAGGGATAGAGCTCTAAATAATAGGCCTGTTTCCTTGACCAGCGTAGCTTACAAACGTATTGAGAAACTACTAAGATAACACATCTCTGCACATGGAATCCTTCAACTTTTTGCCAGTGAGACAACATGGCTTCAGAGAAGGCAGATCAATGGTAACAAACTTCTTAGAATTTTATGATGAGGTAAGTTGGCTCTTACAAGAAAGAGAGGATTGCATATTCCTAGATTTTCAGAAGACATTTGATACGGTCCCACATGGGAGACTATTATTCATTACTGAACCATTTCTGTTTGGGATTAACAGTTACTATATTGGTACACGGTATGCAACAGCTAACTATCCTCACATAAACCTGACAAAAAATATTGTACATGTCCTGTAAAAAAATTCTGTTAAAATTGGTTCTCCAGTCAATGTTTGCAAATGATTGTTAATATTCTTGTAAACTCCCTTTTAATTGTACATCTCGGTCCCCATATTTTCAGTCTGAAAATCCTCACACCCCATCAACAACAAGTAATGATATATTTTCCCAATCGGTAGCTCATACTTAAGTCTATCAATATCCAAAGCGTAATCTGTGAATATATCGAGCAGTGATAGGTCATCTTCTCTCCTGGCCCTTGTTGGTCACGCCACATTTGGGTGAAAATTAATTCCTTACACAAAAATCTAGAAATCTTGTACCCAAAAGATTCCTCGTCACTCTTAGTCTCACAACTATTGCATTATATTTCTCTACGACTAAACTCCCAAATAATATATATGATAACTTTCTCTTAAGTGCGATATCTATAACTTCTGGTGTACCCATCTTACTTTCCTCATAATCTGTACTCACAGTTCATGTTATATCTTTGTAGGTTCTGCAGTAATTATAATACTTTCTGATTACATGCGCAACAAAAACATTCTTGAACTTCATTCCTATAGCAACATTTACTTCTTCAACTTGAAACCTTTAACTCGTTAGCAATGCTATCCCTTTACCAATCTTCTCAGCCTTCACTCTTTTGTGTTTTGTATCCTTAATGCAAAACTGTAACACTGTACAATTCTTAATATCACTATGTGCCTGTTATTGCTATTTCATCTGCTTTATTGTCACGTATCCTTTCTTTTAATTTTACTACCTTACCAACTACCCCACAAAAAATTGTGTACCATAACCTCAAAAGTGTTATATTCTTTGGTTTCCCAACATTTTCTTTATCACTCCTTTGTTTGGATGAACCCTCAAGCAACACTTCTCTTTACTTCGTCATTTCTTACCTTATTAAAGATTACAGCTTCATGTAATCAGTTTTAGATGTTTTCATATCTTTACTGGCAAAATGAAGACTGCACTGTGTTCCTGACGGTCCTTTAGATTCCTTTCCTGCATCAGCAATTCTCTGCATGTGAATGTGGCACAGTGGTAGTGTCTGAGGCGAGTAATATACTGGCTCAAGGTTCTATTCTAGCCTGTTGTTGGATGAGCTTGCGCTATCTGTCATTACCGAGGACACTGGGTAAATAATTGGAGAGTCGATTTCCTATAGGTCTACCTTATAATTTAGCCACTCCCTGGAGATCTGAGTCCAAGTGCTTGGATAGAGGGCTTCGGCAACGGCTATATGATAGGTGTTTATTCAGGCTCTATGCTATCACTGTCCCTTGGCTCTGCCTTTCATAAGAGTTCTTTACCTTTAAAGGCCACAAAGGTTATCTTAATTATTCTTGTTTCTCCTTCCCAAAAGTACTTACCGAGTTGGTGAATGCTTATAACATTATCTGGGCCACATAATAATTTCCTTATCAGTTCTAAACCCCTAGCGGTACTATGTTCATGTCTCCCCGGCTATGGTGACTCTGACTTTCACATAAGCCTGAAATGAGCACTGACTTTTCTTTTATCAAATTCTTGATTGATCAAAGAGTTTGCTCTTTCAATCATAATCTCTTTCCTTTTTTGCTCTTACTGTTTTACTCTAATAAACCTTAACCACAGTTTCCAGCACCACCTCTGGCACTGACGCCTTTACTACCATATTCCATTTTACTACTTCTGAAATTGCTTATGTATTACTCTCCTGGTTTGTCTTTAGCTCCAAGAAATATGTTCTGAAATGTTTTATATTTTCCTTTGGTTGGACCTTCCAAGCTGCTACGTCATCTCTTTTACAAGATAGCAATACACAAACACTTATTCCATTTAAGCTATAACCCAACTTTACATGACCCTCTTGTTTGGAAATTCTAGTTTCCATTTCTTTTTTCCCCATCAATTTGAATTTTAAATTCTTTTTCAATTTCTTTTCTTTCCTCTGCTTGCACCTTATTTCTTCTTTCCAAATCATCTATACATTCTCTGAGAGCACTATTTTCCTTCTCGTTACTCTTTAAATATGC
>JAXCGZ010000275.1:47500-50000 GCA_037179515.1 Halocaridina rubra
GTTTTTTTTTTTTTTACTCTATATTATTATAAATACTATTAGTAACTTTGAGAAGTGCAGTTTCCGTCTAGAGTTCCCGTCTGAAACTATGTTGGTTAATAGCTAATAGTCTATTTGACTCTAAATATGACATAAGTTGGCTCACAACTTAATTTTCTCTAATTTTTAGAGAAAATGGGTAGCAGGGAAATAGGACGATAGTTTGTCACATCTTCTCTGTCCCCCTTTTTATGTAAAGGTATTATATGTGATTTTTTCCAAGATTGAGGAAACCTTTTAGAACAATGGAAGTGTTTATAATAGCTAAAATATAAGATACAATAATGGGTAGAGCATCTTTGATGAATTGAAATGCTTACCATCTGGACCATAAGAGCCAGAGTTTCTTGGGATCTTTATGGTAAGAATTAGGGTAGCACAATCGACAATATTTATCTTGAAGTACTCTTTTACGTTTACATTGGACAAATTTATATTTAAGTAATTACTCATATTCACTGAGTTTCTGTTTTCTTGTGTTTTCTCATATGCATTTTTCCCAACGTTAGGAAAATAGTTATTAAAGTTTTCCTCTTTGTCTTTCAACTCCGTAATATGTTCATAGCTTTCTGAGATAGTCTTTCCATTTGGTATCATGCTTCTTAACACATTAAATGTTACCGCTGTATCATGTCTTGAGTCATTAATTTTTTTTTTCAAGTTTTTTTAACTTATATCGATGAGGGATCTGATACGTTTCTTTTCTACTTTATATCGTTCTCGGAGAGTCATATCATATTTATTCATTATTAGCTCTTTTTGTATTTGATTTCTGATTTGCATTGGCCCCTTTGATGTCATTAGTTAGCCAGGGGGCTGAGGGGCGGGTTATTTTTCTTGTTACAATGGGTGCACAACTATCTAAGCATTCAAGGAAGACTTTTGTTAGAATCTCAATCTGCAAATCGACGTTATCTGTGTTTATTATACCATTAAGTACATTTCTGTTGTAGATTAATGCTTCACAAAAGATATCAGGGGAGTAATTTTTTAGACCGGAATGTATTGAGGAGAGGTTGCCTTTTGGGCTTGTTTATGTTTAGCATATCGATGTTGAGCTCGTGATCTGCAATTGGGCAGGAACTACATCCCAAGAGGGTATACTTTCAACTTTATTTGATATTATCAGATCTATTAGAGTCCTTGAATTAGGGGTTATATGGGTCGGTTTTGTCACTGTTTGTGTTAACTTCACAGTGTTGATCACCCTTTTCATTTTATTATCTGCCGCAAGTAAGTCATCATTAAAGTCACAATGCTTAAAAATGCAAGGTAATGAGAATGGGCACAAGTGCGAGCAGCCCCAAGCTTGGATACTCAATAGCAGGAGAAGAAATTCAAGAGACGGAAAATGAGAGAGATCTAAGAGTAAACATACCGGTAGATTTGTCTCCGGAAACGCATATAAATGGCATAGTAAGGGCAGCATATGCTTCATAGCAAATGTAAGGGTAGCCTTGAGACAGATGGACAAGAATATTTACAGAAATATTTAAAGTAATCTTTGTGAGACAAAGCTTGAATATGCAATCCCCTTTTGGAATCCACACTTGAAAAAAAAAACACAACATGTATGATAAGTATCACGGAGTACAAAAATGGAACCGACCAGGAGACTTAGAGTTACGAGCATAGGGCTCTTCCGTAAACACAATTAGGTAATCACACACACACACACACACACACACACACACACACACACACACACACACACACACACACACACACACACGTGTGTGTGTGTGTGTGTGTGTGTGTGTGTGTGTGTGTGTGTGTGTGTGTGTGTGTGTGTGTGTGTGTGTGTGTGTGTGTGTTAGAGACTACATACAATTAAAAAAGATTTCGATTACAGTGTGATACAGTTGCAAAACTAGCACGCTATACCTAGACTCTCTATATAAAATACGACCCTCTAAATGAACACATAAGATGGTGAAGAAAATGTCATGAATAATACGTTACTGAAGATAAATAAAGTCAGTCGAAAACAAATAAAGAACTGTTTTTTAATTTATAAATTATCTATAAAAGAAAACATTAGCTTCTCAGTTGCATGCAGTTGCAGAGAAAAAATGTAGGAATTTAATGAATCGGGTAAAGAATAATATTGCAATGAAAAAGTACACTTAACACAGTATGAAACAAATAAACAACTGTTTCCATTTCCAGCTTTCTAAATAAATTTTCTTTGCCACTGGACACAAGAAACTGTAAAGAAATGAGGAAAAAAATAAAGACAAATTCGAGACACAATAAAAACAGCGGTGAAACTGATTCTTTTATTCAAACTTTTCTCTTAAAAAGAAAAGAAAGAAAAGTTAGGCAGCTGAACACACAAGAAAATGAATACGAAAGAAACGGAGGATATTTCAGCCAAAAAGAAAAATCACTGAAGAAAAATAGAAATAGTCGGGACATTGGCTTTCTTCCTAAACTTTCTAAAGAAAATAACTGGAGTTTA
>JAXCGZ010000275.1:72500-80000 GCA_037179515.1 Halocaridina rubra
AAAGTTATCTTAAGAGATTCAAAGAAAACATTTGTGAAATTAGTGACGGATTGTTTACGCGGAGTATCAGTTTACATTCATTATCAGATGATCAACCATGCTTGAATACTACTGTATAAACATTTGCGCGCGCGCAAGTGTCCTAATCTTAATGAAAAAAAAACATCAACTTTTATATATACAAATTATATGCCAGTAATTGTGTGCAATATTTGCAACAGTCTTCCGCTGTTTTCAATACTTGTATGCTATGTATATATGGTTAACTGGAACTATTGTAGTACCAAAAGACATAATCAGTGGCGGACCTACATTTTTGAGACCCCAAAGCTTAAACTCTTATGGGGGGGGGACCCCTTTGTGACCAGCTACAACAGAGTAGCACCCAACAAAGTTCAATAAGGCCTTCCTGTCCTTTACTTATACATCTTTAAACTTTAAAACTAGACACTTACCAAAAATGTTAACAAGAAAAATATGGAGGGACAAAACTAAAACCGCTCAACATCAATGCACAGAAAAGAGTCACCGGTTCAATATCTAAGAGAGAGTTGGAACGTCATCTCATAGGGACTGGAATCTGGATATCATTGGAAGAAGGTGACTAACAAGGCATGAAATCCTATCACATCCATATGAATTTGAACAGCCCGAGTGGAAATATTTAATTTTGAAAACAATCACACCAACACAACTGAGAGGTCACTCTTCCAAGAGTGCAGATACATCCAATGCTACCTCAAGTTAATGTCTTAAAACTCAATGAATGAATAGTTGGTTCAGTTTTAACGCCACAAGCAACCATCAATTGTATGACCATGCTAATTGTCATAAATCTGTAATGGTAAATAATGGGGAATTACAGACTATGCTCAATCTACGTTAGGAGTTTGTTTTAATTTGACTATTTCTTAGCCGTGAAATTGCTTCGGGGCCCGGGTCTCTTCAGGTATGAAGGGCCCTGAAGATTAAGCTTCATATGTTTTATAGTAGATCCGGCAATAATAATAATAATAATAATAATAATTATAATAGTAATAATAACAATAATAATAATAATAATAATAATAATAATAATAATAATAATAATAATAATAATAATAATGATAATAATAATAATGATGATAATAATAATAATAATAATAATAATAATAATAATAATAATAATAATAATAATAATAATAATAATAATAATAATAATAATAATAATAATAATAATAATCACCACTCTCTCCTCCTAAACCATCACCATCATCATCACCATTATTAGTATCTAGAATATGTTCTAGATCAAGGCATTGTTTTTTTTTGTAGTTTACCACACTGTTCCCAAGGCATTGTCTTTGATTATATATGTCTTTAAAAATCTTCATTTACTGCCTAATGTCACGGAATATAGACCGCTGTGGTTTAAAAAAAAATCCGGAATGATTAGCGGCCAGCCCAAAGTATGACTGCTGCCAGTTCTTTGATATCCATTTATAAATCCCGACAGTATAAAAGAGGACTTTTAACTTATGAAAATCAGTCAGTCATTACAGTACTGAACCTATTATTACGTCTTGTAATATAAAAAATATCAACCCGGCTTTCCATTCGTGTTCAGGAATGAAACATATCGTACTGCTGTAATTCATTATGAAGTGTTTTTTGTTTTTACCTCAATATTTGTTTTGGTTAACAAGGTAAAAAAAGAAATACTTCTTAAGTATTCTAACGTATGATGATGACTTGTCCGTTTGCTCTTCTGTCTTCAGTAATGATCCTGATTGAGACAATAAGAGCAACATTATCAGAGCTAACTATAGCTTCCTGTACGAGAATCAGCTCAACTAAAACCAAATTGAAGCTAGCTCACACTGGAAAATGTAAAAGACTAGAGGAGTTACTGAAGAATTGGGACTTGTCTTTTATCAATAGCGAAGAAAGGCTTGGTTTGGTCAGGTTAAGTTAGGTTAGAATTTGAGTTTGACCTTTAAGCTCAAGCTCTAACCTATATTTTCTTCGCTGTTGATGAAAGGCAGATCTCACTTCTTCATGAGTCCCAAAAGAACTACCTCAGATAGGTTCTGTTATCTAAAAACACAATAATTTTGTGAATTAATTGTAAAACGGCAAATAAAATGCTGCCGAATTCACTGGATGTAGAAATGGAGGTATAAAAACATTGAGAAATTATATGCAAAAATGTATGAATATGCTTAAAAAGAGCTAGTAGTACATTGGGATCAACTTAGGAATAGGCGCCTGATTTACCTCAATCCCAGATGAAGCATCTTTCTCCAACCTCAATCGTAAATTAGGCACCTCGAAAGTAATTAACTAATAAAACCTGTTGGATACAATACTAATTTTT
The DNA here is from genome assembly GCA_037179515.1 of Halocaridina rubra. Lineage (NCBI taxonomy): Eukaryota > Metazoa > Arthropoda > Malacostraca > Decapoda > Atyidae > Halocaridina > Halocaridina rubra. The sequence continues at coordinate 74,857 of JAXCGZ010000275.1, forward strand.
CTGTTCGGTCAAGTTAGGTTACCTTACGTGTCCCCCAACCTTACATTCAGCACTTGCCTTTTACCACAATCCCAGCTTAAGCATCAAAAAATTAACTAAAAGGTGCCTATTCTAAGACTGAAGCGTGTAGACTATTGTCCAAATTATACCTAGATGGCCAATCAATTTTAATTTCTTCTACTGAATATATGATACCTGAAATTAATAAGAATCAAGTCGCATTTTCTTTTTTTAATATCCTTTACACTTTTCATGGTGAACAAGCTGGAGAAGTTTCATTTTTTTTTTTTTAGTCTGAAACAAACTTGGCTCATGTAAAGATCTGGTACCCCCAGTGCTTTAATAATCCAATGAATTGTTAGGTTAAGATCGGTTATATTAGGTTAGGTTAAATCAGTGCTTAATCTAGCCTATACCAGTTTAACCTAACTAGTCTAAACTAACAATCTACATATGGTTGTATCATGTACTGGGGTCACATATCTCTACTCGATCCCAACATTCTAAGCAGAACATTCCACAGCCACACACACTCCGGCCTTTTTTTTCTTTTTTTCTTTTCTTTTTTTGTTAGGAATGACGAATACGGAGAACAAGACTAAAATTAAGAAGCGCCAGAAAAAGACTAACGAGAGAAAAGTTCACGTATCAATCAAAATTTCTCTCCAAAAATATCCAATTCTCAAATGTTACGAGAAAGTCAAGACGTGCTTAGAAAGAAATATATCAAGACGTTTGTAATATTAAATTTCCCTGTTATTAGCTTTATAAAATGACATTTATATTGAAAACGTGATCATAATTCCTACTCATGGCAGCACAGATTTTGCGGTAATGTTTGATATAAACGAGATGTGGTACTCGTATTCTGATAAACATGAATAGCGCTGGAGCATTGCAAGAGAAATTTTTCCTTCACAAGCTTCTGCTGCATTCCATGCGCACACACACGCGCGCAGCATGGAACTCTTTCCCGTAAGTACAATGAGGTAATTACACACAAACACAGGCACACATACAGAGAGAGAGAGAGAGAGAGAGAGAGAGAGAGAGAGAGAGAGAGGAGTAAAATTCAAACAGTGGTTTTATTCAACGCATGATTGGATTGAGCTACGCATGCAACGCGACTCACACCAAGTAATAACACATATACGGACGCACATTCCACGTACGCACAAATGTATGTTTACACTCTTCCGCTCTTTTGGGACAGACGAGTGTTCAGACCATTCCAAAATAATTTTCTCTCTCTCCGCTAGAATTGTCACCTTATTTATCTATCTAATGGTGATTTCAAGTTTTGAAAATATGCGTAGGAATTGTACGTCTATTGCACACATTGATTTCCAATAAGTTCATCAGTGATATAGAATACTTTTGCTCTAACCATTAAATACTGGTTATGTATTTCTGATATATGAACATATATATTCACATTTTTGCTTATCTTACAGGTGGTGTCTGTGATACTTCTACTCATACAGGCTTCGTGGTTGGACGCTTTGAATACAAATAAAAGTGAAAATTTTGGCGAGCGGATTAACGGCAAGAGCCTGAGGAGCGCAAGTAAGGAAGAGCAGACCGACGTCACGCGACCGTCCCGTAGAGGGAACGAAAACGCCAACCGGCATGCCAAGAGAGAAAATCCTAGTATATTGGACTCTGCACAAAATGCGAATGTGAGTACAGAAGCATATACACGAGAAATGCCAGAAGCGAATAGTAAAACATTAAGCGATGGAACCCAAACCACACTCTCACCCTTTCAAAGAAAGCACACGAGGAACAGGTATACTTATCTGCCTCGTCGACCAACCAGGCTAAGTGTTCCGCCCCTGAACTTGAACAAGAAATCAGAGACGGAAACAGAGAGTGATTCGCGAGAACAACACACCTGGAAACATCTTTTACACTCTAGAAAACCTTTTGAACCCCCTCATCGTGAGGCAGATAATGACCGTAATGGATCACCTGACACAAAGAATGTAGAGAAACGGGAGAGAAATCTCACCCAAAATGCAGAGGAAGACGCTATGGCCTATCACTTTCATAAAATAAAAGGGCAAACTGCTGGACATTTATCTGATGACGATAAAGTAGAAGAGAGTCCTGACTGTACCCATTCAGAGAGGAAAAACTGTACAGATAATAATCCAAAACAAGACCGGAACGATGATAGATCTGAAGTCCCTCCGTCAGCTAACCGCAAGCAAAAGCTGAATGGAAGCGGAAGTTCTATGAAATTACACATTCACAGGGTCTGGAACAAACCAAGCGCAACTATTTCACCATCCGTTGCTGTGGGAGGCCAAGTGTTGCATGGCGGGGAACTACATACAGTTCATTCTCCAGGAAGGGAAGAGTTGCACTCTTCCAAGGGTGAAAATACCAAACCCAACCGAAATACAGACATCGTTTACGGGTCTAAAAGGGAGGCACTTACCGTGACCCCAAAGTTATTAAGCCGCAACAATGGTGCTACAAATGACCTCAATTCTAATAATGGGTTTTCGGTATCACCAGTGTCACTGACTTCCCAATACGTTCACCTTGACACTAAAAATTTCGTTACAACTCCGGGTCCTCTGGCTTCGCATAGGCTAGAAGACTGGCTAGAGAATACTACGGACACGAGAGGGCTTCCGTTTAGAACGACGTCACGACAAGATGAACCCAAAACATATGGTTCATTTATCTTGCCCCCACCCGCCAGTGCCCAGATTATTACAGAATCTACCCTGGCGGCAGAACAACGCTCAACAGACGACACTATGGATGGAAAAGGCGATGTGGAGGGAAGGGAAAGCCTCACCTCGTTATCCTCAGAGAAATTATCTACCTTCTTGCCCTTCACTTCAGGATCTCTGCGAAAGTATCAACCTGGCCTGAGTGATTACTTCAACAACCGAAGACAAACTTCGAAACCCTATCAGAGACCACCTTCGGAGGAATATATGGACATGCATATATACAAAGCAACGCAAGATATTATTCAAAAAGCGGAACTGGAAGAAAGAAGAAAAGGTATTTATATACTTTGTGTTTTATGTAATGTTTATTTGTATGGTCTTCAAAATTAATTTTCATATAATTTCATTCATAAAAAGCCAACGAATTTTATTCTCTAATATAAAAAAATGTGTGCGATTATATCCATTATATATATATATATATATATATATATATATATATATTACTTAGCTTCGTTTGGTTTTTGGCAATTAATGGGGATTATTTAGCTTTACATGGGATTCTGGGATTACTCATTTTACAAGATATATATATATATATATATATATATATATATATATATATATATATATATATATATATATATATATATATATATATATATATATATGTGTGTGTGTGTGTGTGTGTGTGTGTGTGTGTGTGTGTGTGTGTGTGATTACCTAATTGTGATTACCTAATTGTGTTTACGGGAAAGAGCCCAAAGCTCGTATCTTCCCGTCTCCTCATCGGTTCCATTTTATACTTAGTGATACTTATCATACCTGTCCTTAAAACTATGGATTGAGATAGCATTAACTACCTCCTCGCTTAGCCAATTCCAATTATCAACTACTCTTACACTGAAAAAGTATTTCCTTACATCCTGCAAAGAAGTTTTCTTATGAAGCTTCAAACTATGACCTCTAGTTCTAGAGCCAGCCATATCGAAATATCGATCCCTATCCACTCTATCATAACCATGAAGGAATTTAAAGACTGTCACCATATCCCCCCTCACTCTTCTAGCTTCGAGTGATGGTAAGTCTAATTCCCTCAGCCTCTCATCATAACTGAGATTGCGTATTTCTGGCACCAGTTTCGTGGCATGTCTTTGAACTTTTTCAAGCTTAGCTATGTGCTTTTTCAAGTGCGGATTCCAAAAGGGGGCTGCATATTCGAGTTTTGGCCTCACATAGGTTACATAAATATTTCTGAACATTTCCTTGTCCATGTGCCTGAAGGCTACCCTTACATTTGATAAGAATGCATATGCTGCCCTTACTATGCCATTTATATGTATTTCTGGAGACAAATCTGCCAGTATGTTTACTCCTAGATCTCTCTCATTTTCTGTCTCTTGAAGTTGTACTCCAGCCACCGAGTAGTCAAGCTTGGGCCTTCTTGCACTTGTACCCATTCTCATTACCTTACATTTTGAAGTATTGAATTTCATTAGCCACTTTTCTGACCACTCATGCAGATTATTTAGATCCTCCTGAAGTTCTCTACCATTGTTCTCGTTTTTTACTTTCTTCACAATCTTTGCATCATCTGCAAACATATTCATGAATGAATTTACACACTCTGGTAGGTCATTTACATATACAAGGAACAAAAGTGGCCCTAAAACTAAACCCTGTGGAGCTCCACTACTAACTCTTCTCCATTCAGACACTGAGTGTCTTACTCTAACCCTCTGTTCCCTTCCTTCTAAGTAAGTTTTTATCCATTCCAAAACATTTCCACCTATTCTAGCCATTGATTGCAGCTTCCTAAAAAGTCTCCCATGTGGAACAGTGTCAAACGCTTTCTGGAAGTCTAGGAATATGCAATCTGCCCAGCCCTCTCTTTCCTGTAAGATTTGGCTTACCTCATCATAAAATTCTAATAAGTTTGTTACTGTTGATCTACCTTCTCTGAAGCCATGTTGCCTCACTGACAAAAAGTTGAAGGATTCCAAGTGAAGAGAGATATGTTTCCTTAGTAGTTTCTCCATAACTTTGCAAACTATGCTGGTCAAGGAAACTGGTCTATAGTTCAGAGCCGTATCCCCCCTTCCCTTTTTGAAGATAGGTATCACATTTGCTTGTTTCCAGCATCTTGGAATCTCCCCCGACTCCAGTGACTCCTTAAATATGATACTTAGTGCCACTGATATTGTGTTTGTATGTATGTATGTATGTATGTATGTATGTATGTATGTATGTATGTATGTGTGTGTGTGTGTGTATTATATAAACATATTGTAAGAACATAAGGAGGCATTCCATAATTGTACATAAGGCGTGTGTGTTGCTCTAGGTGTAAAAATAAGAAAAAAAATGGAAAATCTCTTCACGACCTGCTACAGACATTTTGACAGAATGTCTCTGTTCATCTTACTACCACTTCACAGCCTCACACGTGACCTG
>JAXCGZ010000275.1:85000-92962 GCA_037179515.1 Halocaridina rubra
TAACACAATATTTAGATATCTAAGTAAATACTAGACTGAAAATATAATCATACAAGGGACACCCAAGCTAAGAACTACAAGGAACAATTACAACACTCTCTATATCTAAATGAAATGAAATAACCTCATCCCTCATGATCAGACTAACCTGTGTGACTGAAATAAGCAAAAGAATGTTTATCTTCATTTCTGCACTTGGAATATAAAATGTACTATAATTACAAGAGTCATCAAACATATCTTTAAGAATACTGCTTCACCACATGATACTGTACTTTATATTATACCATATTAGTTATTGATGTCACATTTTATTTTCTGTAATCCAACTCATCCGTATTAAAATCAGTGGATACTTGAGACAAGACGTACTGTGTCGCATAAGCTCACTTAGTCTTGTACTCTTTTGTAACATATATCTGTTTATTTCACAGGAAAAACTCAACTTCATACTCCTTCACCTTTTAGAAGCCAGGTGCAAGTGTCTCCCTTCGTACCTTCAGCTTCCCCAATAATGAGGGTAATCACAGAAAACAGAACGAGCTATATGAATGCACATAACCAATTACCTCAAAAAGAAGGAAACATTAATAAAAACTTTACCAAAGGTTATTTGATGGACAGAGACAGCCCTGTGTCAAAGCCAGTTTCACCATATCACTCTCAAGAAACGCGTCTCTTGTCGCCAGGTTTTCATCGTCATCGCCTAAATGACCCAAACCAGATATCCAGCAGTGGAGGAAAGCAGGTAGATGTTGGTCTGGTTGAAAATCTTGATGCTCCATCAACGTTTCGACCATTTTACAGTTACCTGAGGGAACATGGTATAGTAGCGGATATATTTGATGGCGCAAATAATCCTAGTCAATTTGATAACCATTCTGACCTTTTTGACAAAATTCATGATGACAAACCGGAAGATAATGGGTTATTACCTCATAGCATCCTTTATGGAACACCAGTAGAACACGATAAAACAACATTTAAAGTACATAAGCTAACCTCACAAGACAGAGCTACAAGTGGAGTAAGTTTTGAAGAGCCAGTCTTCGAAGTCGGTACCAATGGTAATCTTAATCAGTGGCAATACAATCAAAATGGGAATTTGGATGTTTTTGTCAAACACACACCCTCATCGACAACCTCTAGTAAAATAAATAGCAATGCAGGTATGTTACAAAGAGACGATAACACATATCCTGGCACACCAAGACCAGTCAGCTCTAGTGATACTAATGTTGGAGCTGGACTGAACCTAACAATACAAAAGCAACACACACTTGAACAGGCAACATATAAACAAAATGATAATACAAGGCTTGATAATCATAGACCTTTGCCTAAGCCTTTACCCCCCTTTTATAGAGAACAAAACAGCAAAGATAATTTCCTAAGATCATCATATGTAATATTTACACCACCAGGTAGAGTCTTTGCAAAATCTTCTACAACTGCAGTTCCTTTCCCAATAACTACACCCTCAGGAGCCACTCATAATCCATTACAACTCACAATTGATAATCTTCCTGACCCTATACATGCATCATCTAAAGAAACTCGAGTTATTGTGAGAGGAGAAGACAAGTTTAATACATTCAGCAGTCCACTCAAACTGCCATCTTCAGTAATCTCTGCTCCTCCTCCTTACTACCCTCCAACAGAACCATCAATCACACTGATCCCTCCAGCTTTCATTCATCCTCCAACCCCACTTCCAGATAACATTCCACCCCCTCCATCCCTTCCTCAGGAAAATAAAGTCACTAACACTCACGAGAACATCATAACCATAACCGATGGAGGTACAACCCATTTCTCCAAAATTCATGAAAACGATCCTAACTTCGTTGAAAACAATGACTTTCATGGGTTGATCAATTTTGAACTCCAAAACAACAATGGTAACTTCCAAGCAGATCAGGGTAGTTTCGTTAATCAGCATCATAAAACAAATGTAAGTCCTGAGCATTCCCTCAACGAAATAAAAAGCAGTTCGGTATCAAATATTGAACATGACAAAAATGCGTTTAATTCGGTCCACAACACATTATATCGCCAAACCCCTCAACAATTCACGGTTACTTTGTCACCTAATTTGCGACAAGAAGTCACTCCTAATGCGGTGACTAAGACGGAGGATCCTCTAAATAGCTTCCAGAATCAAAATTCAGACTATCCAAATAATATTATGGATGATGATAATTTTCCTGATGCATTTGCTTCCTTTGAGGAGGCGCAACTCTTAGATAGGGAGAAGCAAGAAAATGGTAATGCATCACCCCTTGTTTACAAATCTGCAGAACTAATTGATGATGATGATCATAAAGAGAATTATAAGAAAGAACACTCGGTGGAAGTTTCTAAACCCAATTTTTATGATAGCCATGAACTTCTAAGCCATGAAATTAGAAGCACTCAAATAGGCCCAGATAAAAGACCATATTTTGTACATGATCACCCACGTCCAGATCACAACCATAACAACAGGAGGCCACCATTTCTACCAGACAACCGACGACCGCAATATAACAAAGATACTAGAAGACCTCCTTTTATAACTGGCAGTAGACATCCAGAGGGTAGCGAGGAATTCCGAAGACCAAACTTCATTCAGAATTTCAGAGGACCACATTTCAGTCAGGAAAGAGGAAGGCCTCAATTTCACCCTGAAAGTAGAAGACCGCTCCTCAACCATGGTAACAGAAGACCAAATTTTATTCAAGAAAACAGGAGGCCTAAGTTCAGTCATACTGGAAGACCCTTTCATGGCTCCACTGAATTTGATGCTTTCGATGAAGACTCAGAAAATAGAATCCCACCCCATAATTCAAATGCCAGACGTCCTTCTCTCCAGCCATTCCCATTAGAACTGAGTCACTTAAAGCCACCTCCCGAACATCTAAGACCACCTCCACATTCCACGATAAGTGCTGAACATGCGTATCTAAGTGGAAATGACCTTTCTTTAAATAATTTACATAGTGAAGAAGACGAGATTTTAAATTCTTCAGAATCTATCAGAAATCAGCAAAATGGACTGAAATTCTCAGACAATCGACAAAAATATAGTGATCACAACTTTCCAACATCATCAAGTCGTGAAAAGTTCCAATTTAGAGATCACCAGGCTAACTCATTCCACAGTCATCAAGAAAGACCCCATTTTCACCCTCCCTCTCCTAATTCCCATTTCTCTACTTCATCAGGTCTTCGTGGGCATGGTCATTTCCATGAACCCTTACATCCTTCATCTCATGGTTCTCGCCATCCACACCTACGATCAGAAGGAAAACGCCCAACTCCATATTCACCTCCGCCTCCCCCTCCCCCTCCACCATCTCCTCCCAAACCACTCGGTCATCACCGTTCTCCTCCTTTGCCTGTGATCACCCACATAAGAAATTCAAATAATCCAACAAGAGCTCGACCTTTTCCCCATGGAATTAGGGCAAGAAGACCATTTCTATACCCTGATGATATAAGCAAAGAAACTTTTCCAGAGGTTGTCAGAGGCTCCCAAGAACATTCGGTTGAACATAACTTTCATAGAGGGAATAACCAACAAAATTCCAGGGAAAAGGAAAGAGCTCGATTCCCATCCAGTCATGAAATGGAGAATGACTTCACGCCCATGAGAGAAGTGTCTCAACCTCTTCCAGAAGATTCAAGGGAAAACAGAATGCTCATTTCCGAAAGTCATGCAAAGATGATGAAGAATATGAGGTATGGGATTGATGGCAAACCTCTCGATGTTTGGATTCCCATTGTTGGAAAAGAAGGTGAGTAGCGGCTCATTATTTGAAATATCAAGTATCATCCTTATACATGAATGCCAGATTGTGTATGTGTGTTTGTGTAAAACGGCAAGATAAAGAATGAATTGCTACATATTAAAAATGACTTCCTTTTATACATCTTCTATGAGGGATACAAAGCCCATTTGATGGAGCAGTATTAATTGAGGAAAAGCAAATGATAGGTGATTACAGTTTACTTTTGCACTGGCTAATTTTTGCTCACTGTCTTTAATATACATGTTATTGTCTAGGAACATGAACGTGTAAATATGTTTAGAGAAATTAAAAAGAATGAAGTTCCCCCTTTATATATATATATATATATATATATATATATATATATATATATATATATATATATATATATATATATATATATATATATATATATATATATATATATATATATATATATATATATATATATAAACACATTAACATATGTGAAAACATGAAACATATTGTCCCCTTGGCCGGGAATCGAACCTTAGACACATAATCTATGTATGAAGGTGCTACCAAGTACAACACTGCAGGCATAAAAGAAGAAACATAGCTCTCAGCTATCTGCTAAGCTAGGAAAGGAATGCATCCATCTGCTTCTTTATTCTTTTTTCTGTTTCTTCCCATCATCACCCGTGTCTTGATTTTGCATTTCAGTCATATCCCATGCTATAAAGGCATCAATAACGATCAAATAAAAACTTGACTTTGGCTACAAGCAGTGTACATGAAAGAAAGAGATATTGTTGCTAATTCTTAAGTTATATATTTTTTGACATCCTCACATGACTTATTGTTGTTTTCTATGACCAATTCTTGTACAGAGTTTCACAATATCTATTCCCAACATGAGTTAATTGTTGTTTTCTAAGACCATTTCTTGTACAGAATTTCACTATATCTATTATAATATATTTCCATCACAGATTACCTATGCTTTTACAGTGATTACAGTGGCTCAACTATATAACTGAATAATCTTGGCATGACTTTAAGGGGAAAACTTTATAACGGTAGTCTAGTGTGTTCAATTACTTACTATCTGCGAGTAATTCTTGATAAAGTATGACAGGCATATTTATTGTTTGCTATGGATAAGGGCAGAATACTGATGGAGTAAACTGAAAACAAAATTTGAGTACCTGCAAATAGGTGAAAAATCAAAGAAATAAGAGTTGAAATTGAGCAGTACACTAATATTTATTTCTCTTTTTAATATCCATTTAGTGCCAAAGTCCAAAATAGCATCTAATGGTGGCGAAAGAATTCAGCATGAGTCAATCCGCAGCAACATTCCTAATCAAGAAAAGAACCATCGTGACCAACCTAGCATTCATAATCCACATCATGACCACAGCCATCGTGACAAAGGTAGTAACCTTATTCTTGATGAATATGATTATCACAATCACCACAGCCGTGAAGTTGATTATCTAGAATACTCACATGACGATGATGATGATTATGAATACCATGAAGTAAACGAACGGGACTTCAAAGTAAAAACAAACAAAGACCCACCCAGAGAGAACAGTGACAACGACGGGATAACCGAAGAAGCGCTGTCTACCACCCAGATTTCTTCCCCTACAAACAGTTATAAGGGTCCTAGATATAATGTAATTAACTTTCCTAATGTAAATATTGGAAGCTCAGGGACATAATGCACCAGGATGGGATATTATAAACGAAAGTGTAGTCATATGATGTGTAATGTCATATTTATATATAAGAATATTTTTCTCTGTATAATGTGACTAATTCACTCTGTGGCATGTTGAAATATTATTTATTTTCAATATTTATAGTACCGAAATTGTAAGGGCTGGACCCTTCTATTCACGCTTTACGAATTTGTAGATACAATCGTAGTAATATTAATATAATTTTGTAATGTATATTGTTATAATCTATTGTAAATAAAATAGTTTATCCAGTATCATAAATACATTGACTTTTACAAGAAACTATATTATCATATATAAAAGCATTTATAAAATGCACATTGCTATACAGACTGTATGTATACATTTGTCTCATCTTACACGATCAGTTGGCTCTAGCACTACCCACGAAAGTTAAAAGTTGCGCATGCTCAAAAACCCTCTCTGAAATTGTCAGGGCATTGTATAAGACATAGGCCAAACATCTGTACACTTTAAATCATACCTAGATTACGGCTATGTATTTGCATTTTACCTAATACAATTTCAATTCATGTAAAAACAGTACAGTATTTGTCATCCATCCAAATTGTTTGCCATAACGAGCTATGGGAGGACAACTTTACTTTGGACTCTCTTGCAGCCCTTGAGTACCCCCGAGGTGTGGTGTATTGTCCCCTCACCTAGATTCTTTCTGCTGCTATCTCAATCATTGCTCAATGACCATGCAAGTGATGAATGGAGAAGCTCTTAGACTACTTGATCTCAGAATTTTACACCCCTAGAGCTGCCCTATGTCTGTGTGATGCTCAAAATCCTGTGCATCTGAAGCTATTAATGTGCAACCCATTGAGAGACGATATATTTCCAAAGGGAGAAGTGAATGGGTAGAGCAGTGCGTGCAGAGTGTGAAGTCATGGCATCACATATTATCTATATATACGCCAGTGTATAGGAAACTATCTCATCCTGGGTGACTCTACCAGTTTTCCAAATCTCAGAAGTTGCATGCCGTTCCATGCCATAAGAAAACATATTTAGTCTGTCAGGGAAAGCTTCACAAAAAGGAAGAGATTTTGGGATAGCTATGTCGACCAATCTATCTGGAGGTGACAAGAGCTTTTATTATTAGTCGATCAGTGTGGGAGAATTCAAGAAGTGCAGATCGCTTGGGCCTAACTAGAAAATGGAGGAAATATTGTGCCCCGCTGTAGAGGTTCAGAGAATATATCTCCAATTCTGGAAAGTTCTATGGAGGAGATGATGAAAGCTAGGGATGTGAAGAAAGTATGTATCAACAGACGGCAAAGCCAATTGGTAAATTGGTAGCTATTCCAAAGGAAAACTTGGAGAAGCCAAGAGCAATGTCATGCTCTAGACTCTTTATCTGTATATTCTTTGCAACAAGTACTGAATGTTGAAGAGAAAGAGCATACAGTGGATGCCCCCAGGAGATGCAGGGACCAATACCATTGACGCACACTGGCTCATCCCAGTGGACCAGAATTTTGCAACATTCCTGAGAGTCAAGACCAAAGTCAACAAAGATGTGCTTGCGGTTCCGGCCCTGTGGTCTCCAAAGCTATCTCCAAAATTGTTCTCAGATATCTCTGAAGTCATCCTCAGAAATTTCTGAAAAAAAAATTCCGATGGCTACTTATTTGGAAGATAAATTAGTACCAGGCAAGTTGGGATAATCTTGCATTGTTTGAACAGGATATGATATGTTATGGGAAAAAGCCTATCATCATGGACTTTTTATCACTATGCTTAGTGATTAAATATCACTTTCATAACTGTTCGAGAGCTAATAGGGACCTTTAATATACATATATATATATATATATATATATATATATATATATATATATATATATATATATATATATAAATATAAATATATATATGTATATATATATATATATATATATATATATATATATATATATATATATATATATATATATATATATATATATATATATATATATATATATATATATATATATATATATATATATATATATATATATATATATATATATATATATATATATATATGAATCATATTTTGTTCCTGACCGAGACTTGAACGTAAGACACAAGGCACTGCCAACTACACCACTGAAGGTCTCTCTCTCTCTCTCGCTCTCTCTCTCTCTCTCTCTCTCTCTCTCTCTCTCTCTCTCTCTCTCTCTCTCTCTCTCTATAATATATATATATATATATATATATATATATATATATATATATATATATATATATATATATATATATATATATATATATATATATATATATATGAGTGTGTGTGTGTGTGATTACCTAATTGTGATTACCTAATTGTGTTTACGGGAAAGAGCCCAAAGCTCGTATCTTCCCGTCTCCTCATCGGTTCCATTTTATACTTAGTGATACTTATCATACCTGTCCTTAAAACTATGGATTGAGATAGCATTAACTACCTCCACGCTTAGCCAATTCCAATTATCAACTAC
>JAXCGZ010000276.1:0-10000 GCA_037179515.1 Halocaridina rubra
TATACATAAAATTGCTTAAAAATAAATGACTTTTTCGTATTGTGATACCTTAAATGATATTGTGGTAATCTTGATATCTTGTAAACATTGAACTATAAAGATACACGCTCTGGTAGGTCATATACATATACAAGGAACCAAAATGGCTTTAAAACTTAATCCTATGGAACCCCACTACTAACGCTTCTCCACTCAGACACAGAGTGTCTTACTCTAACCCTCCGTCCTCTTCCTTCTAAGTAAGTTTTTATCCATTTCAAGACATTCCCACCTATGCTCGCCATTGCTTGCAGCTTCTGTTCTGTGTAGGACCGTATCAAATGCTTTCTGGAAGTTTATGAATATGCAATCTGCCTAGCCCTCTTTTTCCTGAAAGATTCGGCTTACTTCATCATAAAGTACTAATATGTTTGTTACTGTTGATCTGCCTTCTCTGAAGCCATGTTGTCTCACCGACAAAAAGTTGAAAGATTCCAAGTGAAGAAAGATGTATTTTCATGGTACTTTCTCCATAACTTTGCAAACTATGCTGGTCAAGGAAACAGGCCTGTAGTTTAGAGCTGCATACCTCCTTCCCTATTTGCAGATAGGTGTCACTTTCACTTGTGCTAGCATCTTGGAATCTCCCCTAATTCCAGTGACTCTTGAAATATGACACTTAGTGCTGCTGATATTGAATTAGCGCATTTCTTAAGTTTATAAGGGGATATATCATCAGGACTGTGACAGAGTATTTTGCTCAAAGTCACCAAAGGCTGTAGTAGATGCCTTATATAGTTAACTTAGTAATTTTTAACTGTCTTTACTTTTCTTAGTAAAATAATTCTCAATCCTTGCATTTTGCAGATTATGATTATTTGGAATATATATTTCAGCTTATAGCTAATTTTAATTATATCTTATTTAGTATTCTTGTACATGTAGAAAGCATGAAGCCAATATAAAAATCTCCCTCCTATTTCTCTGTTTTCTGCTTTTTCATTTTCTCATGAACGATACCATAATCCTAGCAAGCCTGTTAAATACATTATTTATGCAATTTTCTTATTATAAAATTACTTTGTTGATAAATTTTGTTATATTATGAAAATTGCTCTTGCTGATAATTTTGTCTAGATGCATTTAAGTGGCTTCTTTATTATTTGAATAGCTGAAATTCCATCTCCTGCAAGGCAAAGAACGTTCTGGAGATTGTTTGCCAGTAACCTATTTTGCCCATTATATTTCTCGATTTTTTTATTTGCTTCCGCTTGTTTCACCTAAAATACTGTCTCTTCCTTGCATCTCTGCCACAATTGCCTGCCAGGGACCACCACTACAGTACCACTCGAATTTTATATGAACAAATTACTGCTCTGAATTTATATACTACAGGGGGCTGAATAATGAGGTCACCAATTGAGACGCTGAATCGCCCTCAGTTGGTGGCCAAACATCCCAGAGGCAAAATCTCGCCTCAGCCGGCAAGCTTACTTCAAACATTTTTTACGTAGCGTTTTCAAAAGAATTCATCTGGCATAAACAAGTGTCCTCTATTCTACTCTGCCTGTCTGACAGAGGTGATCGTCGAGTTGAGGCAAAAGTCTTGGCATCCATTTGTGGTACCAGGAATCGAAATCGTGCTCACCACCTCCAGGATTCGAGACAGCATTCCATAAATTTAAAATGTAAAATTTGTTCCATTTTTCCAAAATTTAATTATTTTTTTTAATGTATTATTACGTTTTCAAAATTAAAAAAGAAAGTTGCATTCTGAGTTTAATTTAACCGAGTAGTGGTAGCACGGTGGGGCGTGCAAGTACAGTAATATCTGTACTGTCTGTTTGTGAGCTCTTAACCGAGTTCAGTCTTTGAGTCCCCTTAGTAAAATAGAGACTTAACTACAATATCCCCACAAGGACCAATAGCTTTATGGGCATCTAACTCCATCAGCATGATGTTCTCTAATACCGGCCCATGAGCTTCTATCTCTGCAATATGAGGGGATGGGGTATTTTCTACTCTAAATACTGAATGAAGCTCCTTGTTCAAAGAGTATAGTAGTTAAGCTGTAAGGTTGGTTTCTCTTTTAGACCTTCTGTGGTGTAGTTGGTAGTGCCTTGCCACAGTAATTATGTATCCTAGGTTCGAGTCCCAGTCGGGGTAAAATATGATTTATGTTTTCACATATGGTAATGTGCTTATATGATTATTGATGATCCCTTATCAGATTGGGATTTGAACTTAATGCAAAAACGAAGCCATTAGTTAAGTTGGGAGAAACTGTAATATGAACATAAAAACATTCAGATAGAATGCATTCATTCCTAGTATAGCAGTTAAGCTGTAAATTTGGTTTCTGTTTTAGACCTTCTGTGGTGTAGTTGGTAGTGCCTTGGCACAGTAATAATGTGTCCTAGGTTCGAGTCCTGGTGGGGGTAAATTATGATTCATGTTTTCACATATGGTAATGTGTTTATGTGATTATTGTTGATCCCTAATTAGATTGGGATTTGAATTAAATGCAAAAACGAAGTCACGAGTGAGGCTGAGAGAAACTGTAATATTAACATTAGGGCATTCAGATAGAATGCATTCACTCCTAGTATATCAGTTAAGATGTAAGGTTGGTTTCTCTTTTACACCTTCTGTGGTGTAGTTGGTAGCATCTTGGCACAGTAATTATGTGTCCTAGGTTCGAGTTCTGATCAGGATAATATATATATATATATATATATATATATATATATATATATATATATATATATATATATATATAATATATATATATATATATATATATATATGTGATTACCTAATTGTGATTACCTAATTGTGTTTACGGGAAAGAGCCCAAAGCTCGTATCTTCCCGTCTCCTGATCGGTTCCATTTTATACTTAGTGATACTTATCATACCTGTCCTTAAAACTATGGATTGAGATAGCATTAACTACCTCCTCGCTTAGCGAATTCCAATTATCAACTACTCTTACACTGAAAAAGTATTTTGTTCAATTCTTTGCAGATCTCTTCATCCGTCTCAGTGATGCTTCCATCTGCTCTCTTTAGCCTTAAAACCTGTTCTTTTACCTTCAGTTTTCCTCTGATAAAGCTGTGGAAAAGCTTGGGATTTTCTTTAGCCTTCCTGGTGATGTCCCTCTCATAGTCTCTCTCTGCCTCTCTCCTTTTACTTAGGTAGTCATTTCTTGCTCTTTTGTAGGTTTGCCAGGCATTTATGTTTTTTCTCCTCCTATACCTTTTCCAGCATTTGTCTCTCCACTCCTTAGCTCTTTTACAACCATTATCAAACCATTTCTCTCTGGCATGAATTACACCTACTTTGGTGACAGGTATGCAGCAATCTACTATCTTCCCATATTTCTCACAAAAGATGTCATACATTTCTTGTAAAGATTTGTTGTAAAATAAGGTTCTCCAGTCAAGAACTGCAAAAAGCTCATTCATTTTGATGTAATCTCCTTTCGGATAGTTCCTCCTCATGTCCTCAGTGCCTCTACTCTCAGGAAGAATATCTTCAATGATATACTCCATCAACAACACACAATGGTCACTCTTTCCAATTGGTGGTACATACTAAATTTTTTCAATATCCAACACATTATCTGTGAACACTAGATCAAGTAGTGATGGCTCATCCCCACCCCTGGCCCTTGTTGGTTCCATTACATGTTGGTGTAGGAAATTCCCTTGTACGCAATCTAGGAATCTTGCCCCGAATGAGTCCTCACCACTGTGTGGGTCAAGATTTATCCAATCTATCTCTTTATGATTAAAGTCTCCCATAATCAAAATCCTACATTTTTTTCCCGTGCCATGTTAACAACTGAGTTTATGACTTCAATAGTACCTATATGACTTTCCTCATAAACTTCAAGCCTATTTTGGTTCCTTGGTGGGTTGTATACAACAGTTATTATAATGCTCTCTGACCCAGTATCTATGCGAGCAACAAGAAATTCCTTGAACTCACTTTCTATAGCCAAGTTTATTTCTACAACTTGAATCCTTTCACTTATGAGCAGTGCTATCCCTCCACCAGTCCTCTCAGATCTTTCAACCCTTAGTATTCTGAAACCCTTAGGAAAAATTGTGACACTGTTTATGTCCCCACTCACCTTAGTCTCTGTAATTGCTACTATATCTGCCTTACTGTTGTGAATCCTATCTTTTAATTCTACTGCCTTACCAGCTAATCCATCAGCATTTGTGTATAACAATCTTAAAGAGGCCCCATCCCCTGATCTTCTGTCATTATCTTCTTTATCTCCCCTTTGTCTGAAAGAACTCTGAAATGAAAATTTTTCTTCTCTTCTTCATTTCTTTCCTCATTTAACCTTCTTGCCTCTTGCAACAAGTTTTTGATCTTTCCCATCTCTTCCTGTGTTCTGTATCGTCTAATGAACACTTCTTTGAATTCTTGAAGGTCTTTTAGACTTTTTTTTCTCAACAATATTTCCCTACATGTTTCCCCTCTCTCAAAGGTTACTTTTGTTGGTCTCGGCTTTCCTTCCCTCGAATATTTACCTAGTTGGTGTATGTTTACAATATCCTTGGGACCACATACTACTCCAAGCTTTCTTATCAGGTCTACAACCCTAGCTTTATTTTCTTCAAGTCTCCCCTGCCATGTTGGCTCCTGGGATTCGCTTATGCCTGAGATTACCACTGTCTTCTCCTTATCAAGTGCCTGTCTGATGAGTGGGTTTGCCCTTTCCATCACAACGTCTTTCATTTTTTCGATTACTGTCTCTTTATAGTCAACAGTTTGTATGTTTTCCAGTGCCACCACCTTTACAGCCTCTTTTACTGCCACATTCCCCTTTAGTGCATCAGCAAAGGAAGTTTTCATTGCATCATTTTCCATATTCAGCTCTTGGAACTCTTTTCTGAAATGTTCAATGTTTTCCTTAATCTGGACATTCCAAGCAGCAATCTCGTCTCTCTCAGAAGAGAGCAGTGAACTAACATCTAATTCCTTTAGGTTGTCATTCAGCTGTTTGTTTTTATCTTCTTGTTTAGAAAGTCTAGATTCTAGTTGACTCTTTTCCCCTTCCAGCTTCTTTATTCTTTTTTTCTAGTTCCTTTCTCTCCTGCCCTTGTGCTTTATTTGCTTCCTCCAAAGATCTTATTTGCTCTCTGAGTGTTTCATTCTCTTTCATTTCTCCATCCATATTCTGAATTTTATCATCAAGGCTTATAACCATTTCCTCTAAATTCTTGATTTTCTGTTTGAGTCTCCTGATGGCTACCCCTCCTACCGACCCATGGATGGGAGAGGTTTGGGACAGAGATGGCGTCATTTTTATGTTCTCCCTCTCACAGAATATAGAAAGAAGACGAGAAAGAGGAAAAAAAAAAGAGAAAAACTTTTAATTAAGCTTCACACCGAATTTTTATATCTCCATATAAGTGCTATTTAGTGACTCAGTTTATCTCTTTTCTGGTAACACACATCTTAACTTAAAAACTTGACCATGGTAATTTAAGGATAAAAAGAAAAAGGAAAAAAAATGCAACAAAACAAAAGTCAAACCTGAAGGAAAAATTCGAACCTGTGTCCTGAGGTGGCACCCACCTGTTTCTGCTATATATTCTTCCTAACTGATAAACTCACTTGCTAACCAAGGTATGTTATCACAAGATTAGACTTTACATTTAACTCAATATATATACAAAATAAAAACAAAATAGTAAAAGAGAAAGCTAAAAGAATTCCAATTATCATCTACTCTTACACTGAAAAAGTATTTCCTTACATCCTGCAAAGAAGTTTTCTTACGAAGCTTCAAACTATGACCTCTAGTTCTAGAGCCAGCCATATCAAAAAATCGATCCCTATCCACTCTATCATAACCATGAAGGAATTTAAAGACTGTGACTATATCCCCCCTCAATCTTCTAGCTTCGAGTGATGGTAAGTCTAAGTCCCTCAGCCTCTCATCATAACTGAGATTGCGTATTTCTGGCACCAGTTTCGTGGCATGTCTTTGAACTTTTTCAAGCTTAGCTATGTGCTTTTTCAAGTGCGGATTCCAAAAGGGGGCTGCATATTCGAGTTTTGGCCTCACATAGGTTACATAAATATTTCTGAACATTTCCTTGTCCATGTGCCTGAAGGCTACCCTTACATTTGATAAGAATGCATATGCTGCCCTTACTATGCCATTTATATGTATTTCTGGAGACAAATCTGCCAGTATGTTTACTCCTAGATCTCTCTCATTTTCTGTCTCTTGAAGTTGTACTCCAGCCACCGAGTAGTCAAGCTTGGGCCTTCTTGCACTTGTACCCATTCTCATTACCTTACATTTTGAAGTATTGAATTTCATTAGCCATTTTTCTGAGCACTCATGCAGATTATTTAGATCCTACTGAAGTTCTCTACCATTGTTCTCGTTTTTTACTTTCTTCACAATCTTTGCATCATCTGCAAACATATTCATGAATGAATTTACAGACTCTGGTAGGTCATTTACATATACAAGGAACAAAAGTGGCCCTAAAACTGAACCCTGTGGAACTCCACTACTAACTCTTCTCCATTCAGACACTGAGTGTCTTACTCTAACCCTCTGTTCCCTTCCTTCTAAGTAAGTTTTTATCCATTCCAAAACATTTCCACCTATTCTAGCCATTGATTGCAGCTTCCTAATAAGTCTCCCATGTGGAACAGTGTCAAACGCTTTCTGGAAGTCTAGGAATATGCAATCTGCCCAGCCCTCTCTTTCCTGTAAGATTTGGCTTACCTCATCATAAAATTCTAATAAGTTTGTTACTGTTGATCTACCTTCTCTGAAGCCATGTTGCCTCACTGACAAAAAGTTGAAGGATTCCAAGTGAAGAGAGTTATGTTTCCTTAGTAGTTTCTCCATAAGTTTGCAAACTATGCTGGTCAAGGAAACTGGTCTATAGTTCAGAGCCGTATCCCTCCTTCCCTTTTTGAAGATAGGTATCACATTTGCTTGTTTCCAGCATCTTGGAATCTCCCCCGACTCCAGTGACTAATTAAATATGATACTTAGTGCCACTGATATTGTGTTTGCGCATCTTTTAAGCACATGAGGGGATATGTCATCAGGACCTGTAGCTTTATGAACATCTAAATCCATCAGCGCTTTGCATACCTCTGTGGCTGTAAGGTTGATGTTCTCTAATACCGACCCTTGAGCTTCTATCACTGCAATCTGAGGGGGTGGGGTATTTTCTACGGTAAATACTGACTGAAACTCTTTGTTCAATTCTTTGCAGATCTCTTCATCCGTCTCAGTGATGCTTCCATCCGCTCTCTTTAGCCTTAAAACCTGTTCTTTTACCTTCAGTTTTCCTCTGATAAAGCTGTGGAAAAGCTTGGGATTTTCTTTAGCCTTCCTGGTGATGTCCCTCTCATAGTCTCTCTCTGCCTCTCTCCATTTACTTAGGTAGTCATTTCTTGCTCTTTTGTAGGTTTGCCAGGCATTTATGTTTTTTCTCCTCCTATACCTTTTCCAGCATTTGTCTCTCCACTCCATAGCTCTTTTACACCCATTATCGAACCATTTCTCTCTGGCATGAATTACACCTACTTTGGTGACAGGTATGCAGCAATCTACTATCTTCCCATATTTCTCACAAAAGATGTCATACATTTCTTGTACAGATTTGTTGTAAAATAAGGTTCTCCAGTCAATAACTGCAAAAAGCTCATTCATTTTGATGTAATCTCCTTTCGGATAGTTCCTCCTCATGTCCTCAGTGCCTCTACTCTCAGGAAGAATATCTTCAATGATATACTCCATCAACAACACACAGTGGTCACTCTTTCCAATTGGTGGTTCATACTCAATTTTTTCAATATCCAACACATTATCTGTGAACACTAGATCAAGTAGTGATGGCTCATCCCCACCCCTGGCCCTTGTTGGTTCCATTACATGTTGGTGTAGGAAATTCCCTTGTACGCAATCTAGGAATCTTGCCCCGAATGAGTCCTCACCACTGTGTGGGTCAAGATTTATCCAATCTATCTCTTTATGATTAAAGTCTCCCATAATCAAAATCCTACATTTTTTTCCCGTGCCATGTTAACAACTGAGTTTATGACTTCAATAGTACCTATATGACTTTCCTCATAAACTTCAAGCCTATTTTGGTTCCTTGGTGGGTTGTATACAACAGTTATTATAATGCTCTCTGACCCAGTATTTATGCGAGCAACAAGAAATTCCTTGAACTCACTTTCTATAGCCCAGTTTATTTCTTCGACTTGAATCCTTTCACTTATGAGCAGTGCTATCCCTCCACCAGTCCTCTCAGATCTTTCAACCCTTAGTATTCTGAAACCCTTAGGAAAAACTGTGACACTGTTTATGTCCTCACTCAACTTAGTCTCTGTAATTGCTACTATATCTGCCTTACTGTTGTGAATCCCATCTTTTAATTCTACTGCCTTACCAGCTAATCCATCAGCATTTGTGTATAACAATCTTAATGAGGCCCCATCCCCTGATCTTCTGTCATTATCTTCTTTATCTCCCCTTTGTCTGGGAGAACTCTGTAATGAAAATTTTTCTTCTCTTCTTCATTTCTTTCATCATTTAACCATCTTGCCTCTTGCAACAAGTTTTTGATCTTTCCCATCTCTTCCTGTGTTCTGTATTGTCTTATGAACACTTCTTTGAATTCTTGAAGGTCTTTTAGACTTTTTTTTCTCAACAATATTTCCCTACATGTTTCCCCTCTCTCAAAGGTTACTTTTGTTGGTCTCGGCTTTCCTTCCCTCGAATATTTACCTAGTTGGTGTATGTTTACAATATCCTCGGGACCACATACTACTCCAAGCTTTCTTATCAGGTCTACAACCCTAGCTTTATTTTCTTCAAGTCTCCCTTGCCATGTTGGCTCCTTGGACTCGCTTATGCCTGAGATTACCACTGTCTTCTCCTTATCAAGTGCCTGTCTGATGAGTGGGTTTGCCCTTTCCATCACAACGTCTTTCATTTTTTCGATTACTGTCTCTTTACAGTCAACTGTTTGTATGTTTTCCAGTGCCACCACCTTTACAGCCTCTTTTACTGCCCCATTCCCCTTTAGTGCATCAGCAAAGGAAGTTTTCATGGCATCATTTTCCATATTCAGCTCCTGGAACTCTTTTCTGAACTGTTCAATGTTTTCCTTAATCTGGACATTCCAAGCAGCAATCTCGTCTCTCTCAGAAGAGAGCAGTGAACTAACATCTAATTCCTTTAGGTTGTCATTCAGCTGTTTGTTTTTATCTTCTTGTTTAGAAAGTCTAGATTCTAGTTGACTCTTTTCCCCTTCCAGCTTCTTTATTCTTTTTTTCTAGTTCCTTTCTCTCCTGCCCTTGTGCTTTATTTGCTTCCTCCAAAGATCTTATTTGCTCTCTGAGTGTTTCATTCTCTTTCATTTCTCCATCCATATTCTGAATTTTATCATCAAGGCTTATAACCATTTCCTCTAAATTCTTGATTTTCTGTTTGAGTCTCCTGATGGCTACCCCTCCTACCGACCCATGGATGGGAGAGGTTTGGGACAGAGATGGCCTCATTTTTATGTTCTCCCTCTCACAGAATATAGAAAGAAGACGAGAAAGAGGGAAAAAAAAAGAGAAAAACTTTTAATTAAGCTTCACACCGAATTTTTATATCTCCATATAAGTGCTATTTAGTGACTCAGTTTATCTCTTTTCTGGTAACACACATCTTAACTTAAAAACTTGACCATGGTAATTTAAGGATAAAAAGAAAAAGAAAAAAAATGCAACAAAACAAAAGTCAAACCCGAAGGAAAAATTCGAACCTGTGTCTGAGGTGGCACCCACCTGTTTCTGCTATATATTCTTCCTAACTGATAAACTCACTTGCTAACCAAGGTATGTTATCACAAGATTAGACTTTACATTTAACTCAATATATATACAAAATAAAAACAAAATAGTAAAAGAGAAAGCTAAAAGAAAAGCAAAAAAAAAAAAATGAAGAAAATAAGACAGCTGTACTACTT
>JAXCGZ010000276.1:15000-27500 GCA_037179515.1 Halocaridina rubra
AGATAGATTGGATAAATCTTGACCCACACAGTGGTGTGGACTCATTCGGGGCAAGATTCCTAGATTGCGTACAAGGGAATTTCCTACACCAACATGTAATGGAACCAACAAGGGCCAGGGGTGGGGATGAGCCATCACTACTTGATCTAGTGTTCACAGATAATGTGTTGGATATTGAAAAAATTGAGTATGAACCACCAATTGGAAAGAGTGACCACTGTGTGTTGTTGATGGAGTATATCATTGAAGATATTCTTCCTGAGAGTATAGGCACTGAGGACATGAGGAGGAACTATCCGAAAGGAGATTACATCAAAATGAATGAGCTTTTTGCAGTTATTGACTGGAGAACCTTATTTTACAACAAATCTGTACAAGAAATGTATGACATCTTTTGTGAGAAATATGGGAAGATAGTAGAATGCTGCATACCTGTCACCAAAGTAGGTGTAATTCATGCAAGAGAGAATAGTTCAATAATGGGTGTAAAAGAGCTAAGGAGTGGAGAGACAAATGCTGGAAAAGGTATAGGAGGAGAAAAAACATATATGCCTGGCAAACCTACAAAAGAGCAAGAAATGACTACCTAAGTAAAAGGAGAGAGGCAGAGAGAGACTATGAGAGGGACATCACCAGGAAGGCTAAAGAAAATCCCAAGCTTTTCCACAGCTTTATCAGAGGAAAACTGAAGGCAAAAGAACAGGTTTTAAGGCTAAAGAGAGCTTATGGAAGCATCACTGAGACGGATGAAGAGATCTGCAAAGAATTGAACAAGGAGTTTCAGTCAGTATTTACAGTAGAAAATACCCCACCCCCTCAGATTGCAGTGATAGAAGCTCAAGGGCCGGTATTAGAGAACATCAACCGTACAGCCACAGAGGTATGCAAAGTGCTGATGGATTTAGATGTTCATAAAGCTACAGGTCCTGATGACATATCCCCTCATGTGCTTAAAAAATGCGTAAACACAATATCAGTGGCACTAAGTATCATATTTAAGGAATCACTGGAGTCGGGGGAGATTCCAAGATGCTGGAAACAAGCAAATGTGATACCTATCTTCAAAAAGGGAAGGAGGGATACGGCTCTGAACTATAGACCAGTTTCCTTGACCAGCATAGTTTGCAAAGTTATGGAGAAACTACTAAGGAAACATATCTCTCTTCACTTGGAATCCTTCAACTTTTTGTCAGTGAGGCAACATGGCTTCAGAGAAGGTAGATCAACAGTAACAAACTTATTAGAATTTTATGATGAGGTAAGCCAAATCTTACAGGAAAGAGAGGGCTGGGCAGATTGCATATTCCTAGACTTCCAAAAAGCGTTTGACACTGTTCCACATGGGAGACTTATTAGGAAGCTGCAGTCAATGGCTAGAGTAGGTGGAAATATTTTGGAATGGATAAAAACTTACTTAGAAGGAAGGGAACAGAGGGTTAGAGTAAGACACTCAGTGTCTGAATGGAGAAGAGTTAGTAGTGGAATTCCACAGGGTTCAGTTTTAGGGCCACTTTTGTTCCTTGTATATGTAAATGACCTACCAGAGTCTGTAAATTCATTCATGAATATGTTTGCAGATGATGCAAAGATTGTGAAGAAAGTAAAAAACGAGAACAATGGTAGAGAACTTCAGGAGGATCTAAATAATCTGCATGAGTGGTCAGAAAATTGGCTAATGAAATTCAATACTTCAAAATGTAAGGTAATGAGAAAGGGTACAAGTGCAAGAAGGCCCAAGCTTGACTACTCGGTGGCTGGAGTACAACTTCAAGAGACAGAAAATGAGAGAGATCTAGGAGTAAACATACTGGCAGATTTGTCTCCAGAAATACATATAAATGGCATAGTAAGGGCAGCATATGCATTCTTATCAAATGTAAGGGTAGCCTTCAGGCACATGGACAAGGAAATGTACAGAAATATTTATGTAACCTATGTGAGGCCAAAACTCGAATATGCAGCCCCCTTTTGGAATCCGCACTTGAAAAAGCACATAGCTAAGCTTGAAAAAGTTCAAAGACATGCCACGAAACTGGTGCCAGAAATACGCAATCTCAGTTATGATGAGAGGCTGAGGGAATAAGACTTACCATCACTCGAAGCTAGAAGAGTGAGGGGGGATATGGTGACAGTCTTTAAATTCCTTCATGGTTATGATAGAGTGGATAGGGATCGATATTTTGATATGGCTGGCTCTAGAACTAGAGGTCCTAGTTTGAAGGTTCGTAAGAAAACTTCTTTGCAGGATGTAAGGAAATACTTTTTCAGTGTAAGAGTAGTTGATAATTGGAATTGGCTAAGCGAGGAGGTAGTTAATGCTATCTCAATCCCTAGTTTTAAGGACAGGTATGATAAGTATCACTAAGTCTAAAATGGAACCGATCAGGAGACGGGAAGATACGAGCTTTGGGCTCTTTCCCGTAAACACAATTAGGTAATCACATACTTGAAAAAGCACATATCTAAGCTTGAAAAAGTTCAAAGACATGCCACGAAAATGGTGCCAGAAATACGCAATCTCAGTTATGATGAGAGGCTGACGGAATTAGACTTACCATCACTCGAAGCTAGAAGAGTGAGGGGGGATATGGTGACAGTCTTTAAATTCCTTCATGGTTATGATAGAGTGGATAGGGATCGATATTTTGATATGGCTGGCTCTAGAACTAGAGGTCATAGTTTGAAGCTTCGTAAGAAAACTTCTTTGCAGGATGTAAGGAAATACTTTTTCAGTGTAAGAGTAGTTGATAATTGGAATTGGCTAAGCGAGGAGGTAGTTAATGCTATCTCAATCCCTAGTTTTAAGGACAGGTATGATAAGTATCACTAAGTCTAAAATGGAACCTATCAGGAGACGGGAAGATACGAGCTTTGGGCTCTTTCCCGTAAACATAATTAGGTAATCAATTAGGTAATCACATACATACATACATACATACATAAAAGAGGCTGTAAAGGTGGTGGCACTGGAAAACATACAAACAGTTGACTATAAAGAGAGAGTAATCGAAAAAATTAAAGACGTTGTGATGGAAAGGGCAAACCCACTCATCAGACAGGCACTTGATAAGGAGAAGACAGTGGTAATCTCAGGCATAAGTGAATCCCAGGAGCCAACATGGCAGGGGAGACTTGAAGAAAATAAAGCTAGGGATGTAGACCTGATAAGAAAGCTTGGAGTAGTATGTGGTCCTGAGGATATTGTAAACATACACCAACTAGGTAAATATTCGAGGGAAGGAAAGCCGAGACCAACAAAAGTAACCTTTGAGAGAGGGGAAACATGTAGGGAAATATTGTTGAGAAAAAAAAGTCTAAAAGACCTTTAAGAATGCAAAGAAGTGTTCATTACACGATACAGAACACAGGAAGAGATGGGAAAGATAAAAAACTTGTTGCAAGAGGCAAGAAGGTTAAATGATGAAAGAAATGAAGAAGAGAAGAAAAATTTTCGTTACAGAGTACTTCCAGACAAAGGGGAGATAAAGAAGATAATGACAGAAGATCAGGGGATGGGGCCTCATTAAGATTGTTATACACAAATGCTGATGGATTAGCTGGTAAGGCAGTAGAATTAAAAGATAGGATTCACAACAGTAAGGCAGATATAGTAGCAATTACAGAGACTAAGTTGAGTGAGGACATAAACAGTGTCACAGTTTTTCCTAAGGGCTTCAGAATACTAAGGGTTGAAAGATCTGAGAGGACTGGTGGAGGGATAGCACTGCTCATAAGTGAGAGGATTCAAGTTGAAGAACTAAACTTGGTTATAGAAAGTGAGTTCAAGGAATTTCTTGTTGCTCGCATAAATACTGGGTCAGAGAGCATTATAATAACTGTTGTATACAACCCACCAAGGAACCAAAATAGGCTTGAAGTTTATGAGGAAAGTCATATAGGTACTATTGAAGTCATAAACTCAGTTGTTAACATGGCACAGGAAAAAAAGTGTAGGATTCTGATTATGGGAGACTTTAATCATAAAGAGATAGATTGGATAAATCTTGACCCACACAGTGGTGAGGACTCATTCGGGGCAAGATTCCTAGATTGCGTACAAGGGAATTTCCTACACCAACATGTAATGGAACCAACAAGGGCCAGGGGTGGGGATGAGCCATCACTACTTGATCTAGTGTTCACAGATAATGTGTTGGATATTGAAAATATTGAGTATGAACCACCAATTGGAAAGAGTGACCACTGTGTGTTGTTGATGCAGTATATCATTGAAGATATTCTTCCTGAGAGTATAGGCACTGAGGACATGAGGAGGAACTATCCGAAAGGAGATTACATCAAAATGAATGAGCTTTTTGCAGTTATTGACTGGAGAACCTTATTTTACAACAAATCTGTACAAGAAATGTAAGACATCTTTTGTGAGAAATATGAGAAGATAATAGATTGCTGCATACCTGTCACCAAAGTAGGTGTAACTCATGCCAGAGAGAAATGGTTCGATAATGGGTGTAAAAGAGCTAAGGAGTGGAGAGACAAATGCTGGAAAAGGTATAGGAGGAGAAAAAACATAAATGCCTGGCAAACCTACAAAAGAGCAAGAAATGACTACCTGTTGTTGTTTGAGGTTAAAGCCAACCTTGTGTTGAACGGGCCCTTGTTCAAAGAACGGCCCGTAGGTTAGAGGTTATACCTCTTGGTTTGTTTTATCACCTTGGTGGTTCGAAAGTTTCCAAGGTATTGAGATGTGTGTCTATGTTGTCAAGTATTTCCTTAACAATTTTTGCTGCATGAACTGTCGCATTGGTGTGTTGTGGTTCCATGTTTAATCCGTTCCTTAAGCTGTTTGTCTTTGGACATTCTAAAAGATAATGCAGCAGGGCCTTATCAGTTATCATTTGACAGTGTGCACACTCTTTTCTGGGGTTCTCAATGATTTCCCAGCAGCATTTGTAGCCTAGCCTGAGTCTAGCTATCATGACAGCCAGACTCCTTGGGGTGTATTTGGATACCGGTGGGGGCTCTAGCTTTGTTGCTTCCCTGTACCACGTGGCAGAGTAGGAGCCTCTGTTGACCCAGTAGCTGTGGTTTTCCTGCTTTGATCTCTGTAGTGCCTGCTTGGTTTTTGATTTGTATTGTTGAAGACTGGGTTGTATAGATTGTTGTATGCTGTGGCATAAGACGGCATCCTTGGCAAGTTGATCAGCCTTGTCATTTCCAGGGATGTTGATATGGCTGGGTATCCAGTTGATGGTTACTGGTCTTCCTTGTTCTTGATGTTGCACTAGCAGTGTTTGGACCGTGCTGATTAGGTTGATGTTTTCTTTGAACTTCTGCTGCTGTAGTGCTTGGACAGAGGAGAGTGAGTCGGTGTGTATCGTAACAGGTCCTTGTCCTTTTTCAATTGAGTTGTGCAGAGCCATTTTGATGGCAAATAACTCAGTTTGCAGAGTGGAGCAGGAGTCTGAAAGTCTCCAGGAGGCTGTAAAATTCTCCGAGTAGACTGCCGCTCCAGTTGCAGGGATACCAGCATTGACAGTACCATCTGTGTAATAGGAGACGCCTTCTTCTTGGTTGGTTTCAGCGATGGCAGCTAGAGCTGCTTCATGCAGTTGTATCTTTGAACAGGCTTTCTTACTATCAGGAAGACTAGTGGTGTTGAATTTTGCAGGGTGTGCTCTCCATGGGACTAGCGGCTTGTAGTTGGTGCAGGGCTTGTCTAAGTTTATTCTTGTCAGTTCAGATGCCATGTTGCATTTGTGAATACTTTTCAGAAGGTGGCCGGCATAGCTGTTTGGGATGGGGAGGTCAGGATGTTTGTTGAGGGCATCTTTCAGCCTTGTTTGCGTGTGGGATTTCCTTTCGGATAGCAGAGCCTTTGTTATGGAGTTTGTGTTGGAAACGTTTATCCAGCTAATTAAGGGAGGTAGATTTGTTTCCATTTGTAGGTTGCATATCCTGGTCCACATAGGAGCCCCCAGCATGTAACGCATGGCGTTGTTCTGGATCACTTCAATGGTGGAGATTTGTTGTGCATTGAGGTTGGCTAGGGTTGGGGCGCTGTAGGTAATCAGGGATCTAATGGTGGCTGTATAAAATTTCCTTAGGACCTGAATACCTGCTCCTTCTTGGAGAGATGTCATATATCTCATAGGGGTTAGTCTGCTGTGAGCTCTTTCTCTGAGATATATGATCTGAGGTTTGAAGGTGAGATGCCTGTCTATGTAAACTCCTAGATACATGAATGTATCCACCCACTCTATGTTTCCATTGTCTAGGGTGATCGGGGCTAGTGGTACTGGAGTTTTTATGGCCATAGCTTTTGTTTTGTTTCCGTTGATTTTGAGCCCCAGCTCCTTGCTTTTCTGATGGAATAGGTTTACTGCTTTTTGAGCGCTGGCTAATCTATTGCCTCCTCTGCTGATGAAGACTACATCGTCGGCATAGATGAAGATGTCTACTCCTTGGGGTAGTTGAAGTTGAAAGAAGTTCTCCATCAGTACATTGAAAAGCAGTGGACTGAGGATGCCTCCTTGTGGGGTACCATTTTCTAATTTCTTGTAATTTTATAGATGCCTTTGGAATTTTACTCTAGCCTCTCTGTTTCTGACATGGTTTGAGACCCAACTTAGTAGATGTCCCTTAACTCCCTTTTTTGCTAGGGAGCTCAGGATGGCTGCAGGATTAGCCAGTTCAAAAGCCTTCTCAAGATCTAAGAAGACTACAACTGCGGCCTTGTTGTTAATGCAGCTGAGGACATCCATGATACACTGTGTGGTGCCTACATTATCTCTGTAGGCATACAAGTGAGGGTGTAAGGGGCCTATTTTGAATTTTAATCTTTTGAGCACCATTTTTTCTGCTGTTTTTTCCAAACAGCTTAGTAGCGAAATGGGTCGTGGATTCGTTGGGTCTTTGGGTTTTGGGATAGGCTGAATATCTTGTTGACTCCAGATTTTTGGCCACATCCTTAATAAGTAAGTGCTGTTTGTCAGATGGAGGTAGGCGGCTTCACCTGCAGTGCCCATGTTGTTGATCATTGAGTAGGTGATGCCGTCTGCACCAGGGGCAGTGTCTTTCCCTCTATGTTTGGTGTTTCTGAGTTCTTGAGAGGTGAATGGTGCATCTGTCTCATCTTCTTGATCGCAGGCATGATTTATGATGTCCCATCTTTGTAACCTTAGGTCATTTTGGATTCTAATTGTACTTGGTGGAAGTTGTTGGGTTGCTGAGCGGCTGGAAAACGTGTCTGCAAGTCTTTCTGCTTCCTCCATTGGTTTTGGATGCGTGGGTATTTTGGTTGATTTTTTTCCGGACACTCTCCTGAGCATTTGCCATAGCTCTGTGAGGTTGGTGTGCTGGTTTAGGTTGGCACACCATTCAAGCCATTTGTCAGTCCGGATTTTTGAGACAGTCTTGTGGGTGTCTGTGACCACTTCCCGAAGTACTGCTCTATTAGCATCTGTGGGTCTTTTCCTATATAGCTTCCTGACCCTATTTAATCTTTGGTTGGCCTCCTTCACTTCTTGACAGTAGTACCATGCATCTTTATATTCCCGTTTTGGTGGTTTGTGTTTTGGTATGGCATCATCGGCTGCTTTGTGGAAGGCGGAGATGAAATCTTGTGCTAGGATGTTGATGTCTTCAGGTGCAGTGTAATTTGCATGCCACTGTGTTAATGATTGCTGAAATTTTGTCCAGTTTGCCAAGTTTTGATTCCACTTGGGAGGAGGAGGTGGAATAGGTGGAAGTTTAGGCAGTTGGATGCCTGTCTGAGTGGCATAGTGATCACTCATGAGGTGAGGATGTATGCTCCAGTCAGTGTGGGGAGAGAGGGAGGAGGTTATGAAGGACAGGTCTAGTCTTCCTCCTCGTACATGTGTTGGAATCCCACTGTTTATAAGATTGATGTTGGGGAATTCATCCAGAAGATGAGCAATATGTTCGCCGTCATCATTATTTGGCCTTATTGAGTTTAGAATTGTATGATGGGCATTGAAATCGCCACCTATGAAGGATGGCTCCTCAGCAGCAGTTGCAAAGAGCTCTCCACCCTCCAAGAGGCCGTTTATATGCTTGTATATGTTATATATTGTTAAGTTTTGGTTTAGAAGCTGTATTCTGACAGCCTGGATCTCCACGTTTTCCCCGCAGCTTGGAGGGTTGATGTTGGTGGCTGGGATGCAGTTTTTGACTAGAGTTATTAGTCCTCTGTTGGTATGGTTGTCTGATGGTATTGTGAACGCTTTGTATCCTGTGAAGTTGAATCCTTTTTGTTCTTTGAACAGCGTTTCTTGTAGCAGGATGACGTCAAAATCTCCTTCCTTGGCTGCTGATTGCAGGGAGGCATACTTGGGTTTGATCCCACAAACATTCCACTGCAAAATCCTTATGGAGTCAAAACTTTGCTGTAGAGTTCCAAGGTGGTCTGTTCCCGTTCCTGCTCCCTCCTTGCGAGGCGGGGATCGCGAGATGGAAGGACCGGGAATTGGTTGATGCTGTGCATCAGGGGGGGTTGGTTGGTGGCCACATGACCCTTGGGTAGGTTTTCGTTGGTTGTTCTTCTTGGTACAGGTTGAGGAGATGGGGTGGTTTCTGTTCGTGCTCTTGGCCCATTTTCGGTCCGAGCAGCTGGCTCTTGAGGTGCTGGGCAGGCCTGGACAGGATAAACTGAGGTCCTGGCTACTGGTTCGGGGGTGTGGGTTCTTGCCTTGTACATAATTTTGTCCAGTGCTCGGCTCAAAGAGCTTTGTTCCAGCTGGAAGTTTAACAGTTCTGCTAGCTGGTTGGCGAATCCTTGAAGCAGTGTTCGAAGTTTGTCCTCCTTTATTGTAATGGTGCATGACTCCGCTGGAGGTGTTGTCTGAGTAGCACGGTGAGAAGGCCTGGGGTTTTGTTGAGGCTTTGGAGTTTTCTGGGTAGGTGGTTTTGCCAATGGTTTTTCTAGATTCAGTCTTCTCCTGGGAGGACGAGTGGTTCTCTGAGGTTGGGGCCTGTTTTCCACCACAGGTGCTACGACTTGCCTCGGAACTAGGTTTGTCATAGTGGTTCTGAGTGGTTGTTTGGGTGGTTGAGGCTTCTTGGCAGGTTGAGAGACGGTTTTGGGCCGAGTTGTAGTTTGAATGCGGCTTAATCTCATTGGGCATTTGGGGTTCCACGCATGATGGTTCCCCTTGCAGTTTGGGCATCTCGCTGTGGTTGTTTTGCCCTCCTTGTGCGCTTGGACACACTTTTCCGTGCTGTCTTCCACTGCAAACGGCACAGACTTCTGGAAGGGTGCATTGGGTTTTGTGATGTCCGAATCTCTGGCAATTGAAGCATCTTAGTGGTTCCTTGATGAAGGGTTTGGTGGAGAAGGACCCCCAGATGCCCAAATTCACCTTTGCTGGAACTCGGCCCTTGAAGGTGGCTACTATCGTCTGAGTTGGCTGCCCAGTCTTGCTTGTTTGCCTGGTAGCTTCCATGATGTACGGAAGCTCTAAAAGTGGAGCCATATCCATCACTATTGGGTAGTTGGTTATGACTGCCATGCAGGATTTTTCTCCTGGAATTAATTCCTGCATGAAAACGTGGCGAGATGTCTTCAGGTATTGGTAGGCTTCCTGGTCTCTCGGGGTCAGTATCCATTGTCCCTGTAAGTTGGGCCGTGCAGTCATGTTGATTCCTGGTTTTGTTTGCTGTATCAATTTCACAGCCTGGTAGTTGGTGGAAGGGTCTTCGCTCATGATTTTGAATTTGTTGAGTCCCTGTTGTGGTCGAGTGTTTCCTTGGATTTGGTTTGAGGCTTGGGTTGGAGTCTTTGGAGAGTTCCGGTCGTTTTTCCTTTTTCTCTGTACTGTGGTCCATTCTTCACTGCGGTCTTCTTCCTCTCCAACTGGAGGGCTTAGTTGCCTTTTGCGATCCATTCTGCATTCAGTTTTCTCCACCTGAGAACTTCCAGCAGACATAGATCAGTTAAAGGTTGAAGACAAAAAATTTATATATGAAAAATATATTTTTCACTAAGGAGATTTCAATGCGATAAACGATAATGATCCGCAAAATACGTCGAGTTAAATGGTTTTATTATTGATATTTCGGTTAAGATTGTTGAAGTTCAATGGTTTTATCAAGTTAAATGTTTTTAAAGTATTGGGAGAACAAAGGGGGAGGAGGAGGTCCTACCTATCCTATTAGTAACTAGTCCACTCCTAGAGCAGACGTTTTACCAGCAGAAGGAAGTGCCCCAGAGGATTGAAAGGTGGATTCCACCTTTCACTCTAGTAGTCACGAAACCTTCTACTGGGGAGGGGAGGGAGTTGAGGGGGGTTGGGCCTAAGGGAACTGAAGGTTCCCTCCTATCAAAAGGTGGGCTTATGGGAGGCGCCCTTGCTAAGCTAGTTTTCCCTAACAGTTCCTACTCCACCTTGCAATAGACTGCGATAGGTGGGGCGATGAACCTGTCTGATTCAGTCGGAGTTTTTAGACCACAAGGGCTACCGTATATCCACAGACAGGCCGGGGTTAGTAGGTGAAAGGGTTATTCTCCTGATAGATAGGGTCTATCAGGAGAGGAGGTGTCTTCCGATAGATAGGGTCTATCAGAAGGGGTGGTGTCTAACCAGACAGACAGAGTCTATCAAAGGTCACGTTGGCTTTGGTTTAGTTATTCAAACACTGGGGGATGAATAAAACAACCCTTCTTAGCAGCTGGTAGCGACGTCGGTAATCCCTGATGGCTATCTCGAAGGTCAAGCAGGTCTAGGAGAGCAGCAGAGCACGTCTTGTCACTATCAAGGCTGGGAGAGAAGTGTGTGTGATGACTACCTAAGTAAAAGGAGAGAGGCAGAGAGAGATTATGAGAGGGACATCACCAGGAAGGCTAAAGAAAATCCCAAGCTTTTCCACAGCTTTATCAGTGGAAAACTGAAGGTAAAAGAAGAGGTTTTAAGGCTAAAGAGAGCAGATGGAAGCATCACTGAGACGGATGAAGAGATCTGCAAAGAACTGAACAAAGAGTTTCAGTCAGTATTTACAGTAGAAAATACCCCACCCCCTCAGATTGCAGTGATAGAAGCTCAAAGGCCGGTATTAGAGAACATCAACCTTACAGCCACAGAGGTATGCAAAGCGCTGATGGATTTAGATGTTCATAAAGCTACAGGTCCTGATGACATATCCCCTCATGTGCTTAAAAAATGCGCAAACACAATATCAGTGGCACTAAGTATCATATTTAAGGAGTCACTGGAGTCGGGGGAGATTCCAAGATGCTGGAAACAAGCAAATGTGATACCTATCTTCAAAAAGGGAAGGAGGGATACGGCTCTGAACTATAGACCAGTTTCCTTGACCAGCATAGTTTGCAAAGTTATGGAGAAACTACTAAGGAAACATATCTCTCTTCACTTGGAATCCTTCAGCTTTTTGTCAGTGAGGCAACATGGCTTCAGAGAAGGTAGATCAACAGTAACAAACTTATTAGAATTTTATGATGAGGTAAGCCAAATCTTACAGGAAAGAGAGGGCTGGGCAGATTGCATATTCCTAGACTTCCAGAAAGCGTTTGACACTGTTCCACATGGGAGACTTATTAGGAAGCTGCACTCAATGGCTACAATAGGTGGAAATGTTTTGGAATGGATAAAAACTTACTTAGAAGGAAGGGAACAGAGGGTTAGAGTAAGACACTCAGTGTCTGAATGGAGAAGAGTTAGTAGTGGAGTTCCACAGGGTTCAGTTTTAGGGCCACTTTTGTTCCTTGTATATGTAAATGACCTACCAGAGTCTGTAAATTCATTCATGAATATGTTTGCAGATGATGCAAAGATTGTGAAGAAAGTAAAAAACGAGAACAATGGTAGAGAACTTCAGGAGGATCTAAATAATCTGCATGAGTGGTCAGAAAAGTGGCTAATGAAATTCAATACTTCAAAATGTAAGGTAATGAGAATGGGTACAAGTGCAAGAAGGCCCAAGCTTGACTACTCGGTGGCTGGAGTACAACTTCAAGAGACAGAAAATGAGAGAGATCTAGGAGTAAACATACTGGCAGATTTGTCTCCAGAAATACATATAAATGGCATAGTAAGGGCAGCATATGCATTCTTATCAAATGTAAGGGTAGCCTTCAGGCACATGGACAAGGAAATGTTCAGAAATATTTATGTAACCTATGTGAGGCCAAAACTCGAATATGCAGCCCCCTTTTGGAATCCGCACTTGAAAAAGCACATAGCTAAGCTTGAAAAAGTTCAAAGACATGCCACGAAACTGGTGCCAGAAATACGCAATCTCAGTTATGATGAGAGGCTGAGGGAATTAGACTTACCATCACTCGAAGCTAGAAGAGTAAGGGGGGATATGGTGACAGTCTTTAAATTCCTTCATGGTTATGATAGAGTGGATAGGGATCGATATTTCGATATGCCTGGCTCTAGAACTAGAGGTCGTAGTTTGAAGCTTGGTAAGAAAACTTCTTTGCAGGATGTAAGGAAATACTTTTTCAGTGTAAGAGTAGTTGATAATTGGAATTGGCTAAGCGAGGAGGTAGTTAATGC
>JAXCGZ010000276.1:30000-92845 GCA_037179515.1 Halocaridina rubra
TATATATATATATATATATATATATATATATATATATAATATATATATATATATATATATATATATATATATATATATATATATATATATACATACATACATATATATATATATATATATATATATATATATATATATATATATATATATATATATATATATATATATATATATATATATATATATATATATATATATATATATACATACATACATACATACATACGAGTGAGGGGGGATATGGTACAGTCTTTAAATTCCTTCATGGTTATTATAGAGTGGATAGGGATCGATGTTTTGATATGGCTGGCTCTAGAACTAGAGGTCATTGTTTGAAGCTTCGTAAGAAATCTTCTTTGCAGGATGTAAGGAAATACTTTTTCAGTGTAAGAGTAGTTGATAATTGGAATTCGCTAAGCGAGGAGGTAGTTAATGCTATCTCAATCCCTAGTTTTAAGGACAGGTATGATAAGTATCACTAAGTCTAAAATGGAACCGATCAGGAGACGGGAAGATACGAGCTTTGGGCTCTTTCCCGTAAACACAATTAGGTAATCACAATTAGGTAATCACATACATACATACATACATACATACATTTGTCTCCAGAAATACATATAAATGGCATAGTAAGGGCAGCATATGCATTCTTATCAAATGTAAGAGTAGCCTTCAGGCACATGGACAAGGAATTGTTCAGAAATATTTATGTAACCTATGTGAGGCCAAAACTCGAATATGCAGCCCCCTTTTGGAATCCGCAATTGAAAAAGCACATAGCTAAGCTTGAAAAAGTTCAAAGACATGCCACGAAACTGGTGCCAGAAATACTCAATCTCAGTTATGATGAGAGGCTGAGGGAATTAGACTTACCATCACTCGAAGCTAGAAGAGGGAGGGGGGATATGGTGACAGTCTTTAAATTCCTTCATAGTTATGATAGAGTGGATAGGGATCGATATTTTGATATGGCTGGCTCTAGAACTAGAGGTTATAGGTTGAAGCTTTGTAAGAAAACTTCTTTGCAGGATGTAAGGAAATACTTTTTCAGTGTAAGAGTAGTTGATAATTGGAAATGGCTAAGCGAGGAGGTAGTTAATGCTATCTCAATCTCTAGTTTTAAGGACAGGTATGATAAGTATCACTAAGTCTAAAATGGAACCGATCAGGAGACGGGAAGATACGAGCTTTGGGCTCTTTCCCGTAAACACAATTAGGTAATCACAATTATAATACATAATATATATATATATATATATATATATATATATATATATATATATATATATATATATATATATATATATATATACATGAGAACATATTAAGACGAAGGAAAAGAAAAGGGTTATGGACAAGGCAGAGATGAGGTAAGGATATACAAAGGAAAACGATACTTTGATAAAATAATCAAAGTACTGATGACCTACAGATGTGGATTAGGCCGTTAGATTACGGTAGAACTGCTTTATGAAGGAAATTATGTCACAAGAAAATGGAAAGACAGAAAGAGGAAGAGATTTCCAGAGTCTGGAGGCAGATAGGAAGAAGTAGTTGCTGCACTGACCAATCAGCGAGCTACAAATCTCCACACAGTACCTGTGAGACGAGGCCGCTTAGCGAGTATTACGTGGCCACTGCAATTGGGGAGGGATGCAACTTGCCAACTCATCAGAGCAGCGATGGAAGTAGTAGCGATAGAAAAGAGAAAGGGATGATACCTTATGGCAAAGAGAGAGAGAATGCAGGTTAGAAGTAAGAGAAGGATCATTAATGAGTCTCACTGCCATAGATTCAATCCTATCAAGGAGATAAGTATAAGTGGAAGCACCCCAGATTTTAAGTAACTGTAAAGAGGAAAAGTAATGAACGAAATGGATCAGAACACCTAAATTTTTGGACGCAGATTTTGAAATTTGGATTATATGATTCCTCCAAGACAAGTTAGAGACTACATGGATTCCTAATATGTTGATAGAAATAAGAGGGTAAAATTCATTAGTTTTGAAGACAATAGGGTTATCAGGAGGGGAAGAAGATAAATATATAGCCAGAAACTGTGTCTTGGAGGCATTAATATTGGGTTCTCCACTCAGATGCCCTCTGCAAATCGGAGTTTTTTTTTTTAATGAGTATAACACCGGG
This sequence comes from Halocaridina rubra, assembly GCA_037179515.1. NCBI lineage: Eukaryota > Metazoa > Arthropoda > Malacostraca > Decapoda > Atyidae > Halocaridina > Halocaridina rubra. The sequence continues at coordinate 32,146 of JAXCGZ010000276.1, forward strand.
ACAGGCAGAAACTGCCTCATCAATAAAGGCCTGGGCACGAGAAAATACCAAGATGAAGGAAAAGAAAAAGGCTATAGACAAGGCAGAGATGAAGTAATGTCAAACAAAGGAACACGACAGATAAAAAAAACAGTCAAAGTACATAGGACCCAGAGATATGAAGGACTAGGCTCTGAGATAACGATAGCTCTGCTTTTTGAAGGATGAAAGATCATAAGAATTAGGAAAGACAGAAGAAGGAAGAGAGTTCCAGAGTCTGGAGGTAGATGGGAAGAAGCAGTCGCTGCACCGACCAATCAGCAAGCTACAGATCTCCACAAAGTACCTGTGAGGTGAGGCCGCTTGGCGAGTATTACACGGCCTTGGCTGTGGGGGAGTGATGCAACTCGCCAACTCATCAGAGAAGCGAGGGAAGTAGTAGCGATAGAAAGGAGAAAGGGAAGATACCTTGTGGTGAAGAGAGAGAGAATCCAGATTAACAGTAAGAGAAGGATCATTAATGAGTCTGACTGCCTTAGATTCAACCCTATCAAGAAGATAAGTATAAGAAGAAGCACCCTAGATGTGTGAGCAGCATTCTAAGCAGGGACAGATAAGACATTTATAAATTTTAAGTAACTGTAAAGAGGAAAAGAAATGATGAAAACGAAACAAAAAACCCAATTTTTTGAATGAAGATTTTGAAATTTGGAGTAAGTGATTCCTCCAAGACAAGTTAGAGGCTATATGGATTCCTAATATGTTGATAGAATAAAGAGGGTAAACTTCGTTAGTTTTGAAGACAATAGGGTTATCAGGAGGAGACGATAAAGAGATAGCCAGAAACTGTGTCTTGGAGGCATTGAATTTAACAAAATTTTGAGTGCCCCACTCAGATGCTATGCATATCTGAGTTAAGAGTAGATGAAAGAGTGATACGAGACTGACTACAAGTAACATATGAAGGTTGTGAAGAAAAGGCAGAGGAAAAGTGAAGGGTAGAATCATCAACAAAGGCATGAAGAAGAGAGGAAGATGGGGAGTGTAGAAGATCACTGATGAAGAGAAGGAACAGAGTTGGTGAAAGAACAGAGCCATGTGGAACCCCACTGGTAACAGAGAAAGGGCTAGATGTCGCGCCATCAAAAACTACAGATATAAAACGGTCAGTAAGAAACCTGGAAATCAGAGAACAGAAAGAAGGGGTTTAGCCATAGGCAGGGAGTTTGGCCAACAGAGCCTTGTGCCAGACTCTGTCAAAAGCTTTAGAGATATCAAGGGCGACGACAATGGATTCCCCATAGTTCCTCAGAGAAGATGACCATACATGAGTAAGATAGGACAGGAGATCACCAGTGGATCTTGCCTTGCGGAAGCCGTACTGGTGATTGGAGATAAGTGAGTTAGATTCAAGGTGTTTCAAGAAGTGAGCATTGAGCAAAGTTTCAAAAACTTTAGCAATAGAGGAGATTAGTGCAATTGGTCGGTAGTTAGAAGGAATATAGTGGTCACCCTTCTTAGGAACAGGTTGAAGTAGAGCATGCTTCCAAGAGGAAGGCTAGATACTGGTTGACAGAATGAGGTGAAAAAGATGGCAAAACATGGGAGCCAGTTCATTTGCAAACTCTTTGAGTAACCTTGCAGGGATACCATCGGGGCCAGATGCCTTGTTCGCCTTTAGTGAGCTAAGAACCTTATGAACTTTGCGTGAAGAAAGGAAAAGGGAGGGCATAGGGTTAGAGAGGGATAATGATTGAGGAACAGATGCATTGGAATCGTTTATAGAAGAGTTGGCAGAAAAATGAGAGCCAAAGAGAGTGGCTTTGTCAGTGGAAGAGCAAGCTATAGAACCATCAGAACAAATGAGAGGGGGAAAGCTTGAGATACAAAAGTTTTTGGAGAGGTTTTTGGCTAAGGATCAGAAGCATTTGTCAGTGGGAGAGGAGTTAGGGCCATCATCTTTCCTCCTTATAAAGGAAGCCTTAGACCTTCGAATCTGAGCAGTACAGCGATTCCTAGCTACAATAAAGGCAGAGCGAGTTAAATCGGAAGGAGAGGCTTGATAAGATCAGTGTGCCCGATTCCTAGCCTGGATAGCCATGGAGCAGGCACGGTCAAACCAAGGTTTAGGGGGAGAGAAAGTTTTTGTAGAAGAGGGGATTTACGCCTCCATTCCAGAGGTCATGATTTCGGCAACTTTTAGAGCTACCTGATCAGGGTTGCGGGACCGAAAGCAGTATTCATCCCATGGGAAGTCAAAGAGGAAGTTATGCAGATTTTCATGTTTGGTATGCTTGAAGTGCCAAAGGCAGCACTGAGTAGGAGGGATTGGTGGTGGGGGAGCAAAAATGGAAGAGACTGATATCATAGAGTGGTCAGATTTGCAAAGAGGGGAAAGCACAGAATAAGAGTAGTTTGAAGGGTTAGAAGTAAAAAATAGGTCAAGAGTGTTTGCTTCATGTTCATGACGATCTGCAACACGAGTAGGATGTTTGATCATTTGATCCAGATTGTGAGTAATAGAGAAAGCAAGGGCCTCACCTCCTCCCACATCAGTGTGAGAAGCATGAAGCCACTCACTGTGGTGTACATTGAAGTCTCCAATGTAGAGAACTTCGGCATGTGTGTGAGAAGATAGCAAGGACTCATGGCACAAGGACAGATATTCAAAGAATGACACAAACTCGGTGGAGTTTGGAGAACAGTAGCAGAAGCAAAGGAAGATAGTGGTAGTGGAAAGATAGACTTTTAGCCAGAGAACATCAAAGTCAGGAGATTCAAGGTCCACGAGCCTCGCAGTAGGAGTGTTAGTGTTGTGGTATGCACAGACCCCACCTTTGGAATGAAAACAAGTATACAGATTATAGTGAGAGATTTGGAATAGGTCAGTGGAAGCATGTATAGACAGCTGGGTTTCAGATAGAAGGAGGAGGTTAGGGAGGAAAGTACCCAAGTGGTGTTCCACAGACAAAAGGTTAGAGTTTATCCCACGAATGTCAGAATAGTGAAGAGTGAACGAAGCAGATCTATTCGGAGGTGCAAGATTAAGGGCAGAATCATTAATACCATCAGGAGTGTCTGCCCTCAAGCCAATAGTGGAGTCAACACGATCCCCGGAGATTCTTCACAGTCTTCTATGCTGGGTACTGCGGGCCATTAGCTGTAGACCTTCCATAAATAACAAATGTGAGGAAAAAAGAGAGAAAAAGAGACAGATGTGGGGAATGTTGTGGTTTGTCAAATGTAATGGAATAGCAAGAGATGTGTAATGAATATGCCAGAATATTCAGTGATTACCTAATTTTGGTTACCTAATTGTGTTTACGGGAAAGAGCCCAAAGCTCGTATCTTCCCGTCTCCTGATCGGTTCCATTTTAGACTTAGTGATACTTATCATACCTGTCCTTAAAACTATGGATTGAGATAGCATTAACTACCTCCTCGCTTAGCCAATTCCAATTATCAACTACTCTTACACTGAAAAAGTATTTCCTTACATCCTGCAAAGAAGTTTTCTTACGAAGCTTCAAACTATGACTTCTAGTTCTAGAGCCAGCCATATCAAAATATCGATCCCTATCCACTCTATCATAACCATGAAGGAATTTAAAGACTGTCACCATATCCCCCCTCAATCTTCTAGCTTCGAGTGATGGTAAGTCTAATTCCCTCAGCCTCTCATCATAACTGAGATTGCGTATTTCTGGCACCAGTTTCGTGGCATGTCTTTGAACTTTTTCAAGCTTAGCTATGTGCTTTTTCAAGTGTGGATTCCAAAAGGGGGCTGCAGATGTAGGCATGAGGAAAGAACCGTCCTGAAGGAAGACTCAACCCGGAACTATCTAGACCAGTCCTAGTTGCATCCTAATACCTTCAGGCATAGTCTTTCAAGGGGCGGGTCGTGCCATGGCCAACCTACTAATATTGCTACGAGAGTGATTGCGAGTAGCAGATGAAGGTTGTGAATATAAGGCAGAGGAAAAGTGATAGGGTAGAATTGTCAGCAAAGGCATGAAGAATAGAGGAAGATGGAGATTTGATGAAGAGAAGGAACAGAGTAGGTGACAAAACAGAGCCCTGTGGAACACCACTGGTAACAGGGAATGGGCTAGATGTTGCACCGTCAACAACTACAGATATAAAACTGTCAGAAAGAAAACTGGAAATCAGAGAACAGAGAGAAGGGGTAAAGCCATAGGCAGAGAGTTTGATCAACAGAACCTTGTGGGAAACTCTGTCAAAAGCCTTAGAGATATCAAGGGCGACAACAAAGGTTTCCCCATAGTTCCTCAGAGAAGATGAGCATACATGAGTAAGATAGGATAAGAGGTCACCAGGAAAGCTTGCCTTGCGGAAGCATTACTGGTGATCGGAAATGCTGTAGAAACAAGGCCAGAAAGGGCTACTGACAATAATGCCGAGGACCTGCAGCACTAAGTAGTCACTGTGCAGTTCACCGAACGTGTTGATCCCCAGTTGGTTCCCAGTGCTCAAGAACCATAAATGGTGTGGAAGCTGAGATAGTACTGAACACAGGGACCAGTGGCATATTTGTTGGCAAGAAATTTACCAGGGATGAAGATTACACAGGCCAGGTCATCCGTTTGTTTGTTGCTGATGGAGACCCTCAGACACGATGCTGCTGTGTCATCGACCTGCATTGCAAGTACTACAAGGGAAAGGCCCCAGCTGTGGCACTAATAAAACCCTTGCACCCTGTCTTACTGGGTTGTGTATCGAACCTAGCTCCTATCTTCCAGGCCGACCTCTACAATGAGAACATTGCACAGTAGAAAGTCCCTCAGGCGAAGTAACAACAAGCCATTTCAGCAGCAACTACTGGTTCTGGCACCAGGAACTTGGATGATTCTTCGACTGACTCTGCTGGCTCTGCCACAGTCAGTACCCATATGGTGCCCCTCTAGAGCCAATGAAGTCCTGCACCGACTTTGCCAAACTGCAGCAGGACTGCCTCAGCCTCAAGTCCTGGATGCAACAGGCCACCGAGGGAAGAACCTTTACGGTGAGAGTAGGAGATCAGATCACCAATGCCCTTTAAGGTGGAGTCTTTCGCAGGCATGTGACTAAAGACAATGACACCTTTAAACAGTTGGTGGTGCCTGCCTTGTTGCATTCTCAGGCAATGTATGTGGCACACCACTTAGCTGTGAGTGGACACAAAAGCAAAACAAAAACTCGGTACCTCCTCCAGAAGGCTTTTGCATGGCCAAAAATGTACGCCGAGATAGATATGTAGACTCCTGACTCGTCTGTCAATCCACCTCTATGGCACCAATACCAAAAGTCTCAATGGGCATAGCTAATCTCTCAACAGAGCCATTTGCCAAGGTTGTTATTGACATTTTAGGTCCTATTAACAATGCTTCATCCACAGGGAAGCAATTTTTCCTGGTATATGTCGACCTGGCAACAAGTTACCTGGATGCAGTGCCGCTATTTTCTATTAAAACCAAATCAGTCACTCAGGCCCTATTTGAAATCTACTCTAGGGTTGACTTCCCTGAGCAGGTTACTTCTGACAATGGAAGTCAATTTTCAAGTAGGCATTTTGAGGCTTTCTGTAACCTTTTAGAAATGAAGCACATTCGCACGAGTGTCTATCATCCCCAATCAAATGGAGCATGTGAACGCTATTAGCGGGACATTGAAGTGAAAGTGATGTTTGAACAAATTAGTGATAGATATACCAAGGCAATGGGACAAGTAAGTCCCTGCCCCACTTTTCTCCTTCAGAGACACGCCTCCACGACACTACTGGATGCTTGCCTTTCGAGCTGATTTACGGTCATAAGGTCAAAGGTCCAATGGGGTTCTTGGCAAAGTGTTGGAACTAACCTAATATCATGAGTATATTTTGAAGTTTTCATCCCACCTCAAAAAGGCCTGGAAAGCTGCACACTTAGCCATTAAGGGTTAACAGCAGACTGCAAAGCTCCTCTTTGACAAGGTTGCCCGGTGTTGTGCCCTGACACCCGGAGATTGAGCACTGTTACTTCTTCCAACAGATACTTGCAAGCTAATGCTACTCTGGAAAGGACCATACACTGTAGTACATCACGTGATCCCCAACCATTACATGTTAAATGTAGATGGCTGTAACCAGCAATATGGCATTAACCAGTTTAAGCTGTATCGCGAGGATCCAGGAGCCAACAGGAATCCTGTGCTGGCACTCTCAATAACCCCTACAGTTGCTCCTAGCAGAACCATTACCTCCGAGGCTGCAGCAATACAGGTGCTACACTATAGCCCCCCCTTACCTCCTATACTGGAGTACTCCTTCCTTGAGGTGGAGACGAACTAACAAGAGTGGAGTTTTTCGGGAGAAGCCCCTATGGCTGGAGCAACAGCGCTCGCAATGGAAGATGTAACCCAACCTTTTGATGATGGTAAGGATCCTACCATTCCCACACACTGAGAAGAAAATGTGAGTGATTGCACTGGTAACTCCAGACTGCAACCGAGTCAATGAGAACAGCTAAACGAGATATTAGAGAACTATGAGAACATTTTCAACGACCTCTCAGGCACTACCACTACCCTCGACCATCATGTCAGATTGACTGATCCGGAGCCGTGTTGGCGTTCCTAAGGCCTTCCCCACCAGCTGTCAGTACAGCTGAAGGAAGATTTTGACACTTGGATCTGCCTCGGAATAGTGGAAAAGAGCAATTCGCCTTTGTATTCGCCATTACTGGTCATTTGTAAGCGAGATAGCAGTCACCGGTTCTGCCTTGACTGTCGTATGCTTAACTCCCTTATCATCTTTGATGGAGAGCCCATTGTAGATGCGAGGCACATTTTCCTGTCACTTTCCAGAGCCTGATACCTGTCAATATTGGATCTGGCCAGTGGATTTTAGCAAGTCCCATTGAGCAAGACTACTAAGCCTCTAACAGCCTTTTCCACTAGATACGGTCTGTACCATTTTAGGGTCATGCCTTTTGGTATGGTGGATGCCCCTGGCTGCTTCAGCCGACTCATGAGGACAGTATTGCAGGACCTCGACAATGCTTCATACTGTACAAATGACAGCTTGGCGCATTCTCTGGATTGGTCATCGCACCTTGCTACTCTTCGCCGAGTTCTCGCAGGTCTGAAAAAGCATGGACTCCATATAAAACTCCAAATGTGAGATCGGCTTCACACAATAGCAGTATCTCGGCTACTCAGTCGGAGAAAGAGCTATGTCCCCTTTACAGGACAAGGTACTAGCTATTAAGGATATGGAGAAACCTGCCACTGTCACCTAACTGAGATCCTTCCTGGGTAGTGTCGGCTACTATCAACAGTTCATTCCCCAATTTTAATGCTATCACTGCCCCTCTGCATCAAATGACCTCCTCAAAATGGGGTAAGACCTCCCCTTTCCCATGGACAGATGAGGCAGAGAGAGCATTCTTCAAACTCCGAGAAGCATTGTTGGGTGAGCCAGTATTACAGCTGGAAACTGGATTTCCCCTTTATCTTGCAAATTGACGCCTCAGACAAAGGCCTGGGCACCATGCTCTTGCAAGCCTGGTCGGACAATCCAGTAGAAGTAGCTCCGGTGCGATATACAAGCTGCCGGCTTCGTCCTGCAGAGTGGAATTACTCCACAGTGGAGAAGGAAGCTCTTGCTGCATACTGGGCCATAATGATTTTTGAAATCCATCTATATGGCCGACATTATACCCTGAGAACAGACCACCGTCCTCTTCTATATTTACAGATGGCAGATTAGTTGAACTCTCGGCTGAAAAGGTGGAAACTTTACCTGAATCTTTTCAATTTCAATGCCCAACGTGTTGATGAAAAGGACAATGACCTCGCTGACCTACTGAATCGACAGTCACTACCCTCAAATGAGAAAGCTGGTGCAGTTAGCCTCAGATTAACTAGTCTGTAATGACTACCTCCCTGTTGTTGTTGTCTGTTTAAAAAAAAATGAATAAGTATTTCTTTGATTGTAGTTTTCTATCCTCCTTTTGTGTGACCCTGAAAGACAGAGCATGGCAGAAGTCTTTGGTTTAGTATTGAATGGCTGAAGCTATCAAGGACAAATTCAGAGCTGGAGCAGGCCGAACTCTCAAGTCCTCTACACTGATGGCTCAGTAAATGAAAAAAACTGGAGCCTCAGCCGCCACCTTCACCACCGGAAACCATGTCCAATCCTGGAGACTGTCAAACTCCTGCTCATCGCTCCAGACTGAGCTTGTTGCCATAGCCAATGCCCTCGACTTCTTCACCCAGCAAGGAGCTGACCATGCCCTAATTCTCTTTGACTCTAAAGGCACCTTACAGGCCATCAAGAAGCCACTCCTCAGAGACAATGTACGCGTCATCACCACCGTTCTCAGCCACTACCACAGGACAATCAGCCTTGGAAAAGTCATCACTCTTGCCTGGATTCCCAGCCACGGCGGCATCAAGGGAAATGAGGAAGCTGATCAAGCCGCCAAACAAGCCACTCTTAGAGCAGAAATCCAAATATCTTTGCCTCCTGGGATACAACAGATAAAAACCAAAGCCACCAAGTCACTCCTTAACATCTCAATAACTAAACACAACCAGTGCACGGACATTGGCTCTCCCTCCACCTGGTGGTACAAAGCCACCACCGATATTAAGCAGGTCACCCTGCCTAAGAACCTACGATGAAGAACGGCGGTCATTGTGTACCGTCTGAGGCTCTGGTACAAGTGTACCTGGTGAATAGTGGATGATATCATCAGGGAATGCACCTTCTGAAAGGTAGCCTCACCACATCCACTACTTAACAACATCCTCGAATGCGAATCCTTTTCAGAAATTTGAGGGAAAACTGGTGCCCCCGCAACATCCAGCGAAGAGCCAAATGATCTTCATGTTGCTAGCTCCATAATCAGACTAGCAACAAACAACTACATGAAAAGTCTACTGAATATCATCAGTCAATACCCTTCATCAAGATAACTATGTAATAACTCATTTTCACCACCAAAACAGGAATTCATTAAAAAGAATAATTGTTTGATGTAAGCTAATAATCCTCAGCTGAACACTTTTGTTTTCTACTATCTTTACAGTTTTGCACAACCTCACCTGTGGGCCAAAATAGGAAAGTCCGGTGGCCCTCAAGACTGAATACCACCAAAAAATAAGCGAATTTTACCCCACCTCCGCATCAAAATAGGAAAGTCCAGTCACCCTCAAGAGCGAATACCACCTTCAATCAACAAATTTACCTCATCTGCAGGCCAGAAAGGGAAGGTCCGCTCACCCTCAAGGGAGAACATCAACGAAAAAAAAAAGTTTTACATCCATTCACCCACTGTTAAGGATGACTAGACCTGAAACTTTCCTTTTACGTATATATGTATTGTCTTTGTTTGAGTACATTATTTCTTTTATTGCCTTCTTGCATGTGAAGAATGCCTTAAAACTTGAATATTGATTTTCTCTCCCTCTTTAATTGTGATTTTAATTTCCTGGAAAATTGTATTTTTTCACATCCCCTTTTACGTTTTCTGCATGTCATTTAATAGTGTTTTTTTTTTTTTTGTTTTTTTAGAATAAGAATTTGTTCATTTTCCTTGATATTATGATATGTCTAGCCGTTAAGATATGTTCCAGTGGTGAATCTCAAGCTCTTTTCATCTTTTCTTTCCCCTAAAAGAAACTCTCATCTTTCATAATAACACTTAGGTCTCCATAACTTCCTCTGTTCTTTTATTCTCCTCCTATAGCAGAATTTTATCAATGCAAACATTTTCTAGAAAGGGCCTTTGTGACAGAGCATTCCGCTCAAATTAAGCAGATGCATTATAGATGCCGTATTAGTTATTTATCGAACCTGTTAACCTTGTTTTGTTTCTTTTCATTTACTGAGAAACCTCACTTTTTGTGTTTTGTAAAATTATGATAATTTGCAATTCATATTACTTCCAGTATTATATATTTGTCTATCCTGATTCATTCGAAAATAGCTATATAGTTTAATATTCTTGTTCTTGGATAAAAGTTAATATATGCATTATTGCAATGCATGTGTCTCCCCTATTCTCTGCTTTTCTCGCTGACGTAGTGTTGACGTGTCTCATGAATACATTTTCCCAAAATTTTCTTATTATAAAATTGCTCTTGCTGATATGTCATTAGCTTGTCTAAATATATTTCAGTAGCTTTCTTTAATATTCCAAATATGCCCACGGATGTGGATACCAGTAGCCCATTTTCCCATAATTTATTTTCTCGTTTCCTTTGTTTGCTCCCTCTTGTTGCACCTATAATACTGTCTTTCCCTTGCATCTCTGCCATATTTGCCTGCTAGGGACCACCACTATAGTAAACCCTCGAAAAAAAGGGAATAGATATTGCTCTTCATCAACTTTACAGATTCACCCAAGTCAAAGTTCCCCCAGACTAGTGCTGGATTGCTCTCAGATGGTGAACAGGAGCCGTAGCGGCATGTAGTTTTTGCCCTGTCCAATTTACTCCAAGTCTTCACCACATGGCTGAAAGTCTTCAGGAGTGTCTTCGCAGAACTACATCTGGCATAAACAAGATGAGAGACAGTGCATGGTAAAATTCGTCGGCGAAGCAAACTGGGACTTCGAGAAACTTTGCGTCTGATATTATGACTGATAAAAATTCTCAAGTAATTTTGCTCTGTCCCATTCCCATAAAACAAACTTTTGCTTAGTACTTAAGTGTAATCTCATTTGCCAAACTTAACTCCTTGACATGGAAATAACCATGGATATACAATGATAAGAAGGATCTCTAATTTTCATTGTCTAGGTAAAGATTTTGCCCTCAGAAGATTGCTCATTGCTATGTGGAAATCCTATCTCTTCTCCTAATGAATTCTAATTCCATTTCATCCTTTTCTATCATCGTAAATGAAGTGTTTTACACCAGTGCTCGTGAATAAAGTGTTTTACGCCAATGCTTGCAAGTAATTAATAATTTGTTCATGCCTTTTGGTAGCGTAAACGTTTCTTGTCAACCTCAATTAAATGATTACATATTTAGCCTGTAGATCCTTTTCCACTATTGTGAATAAAGTGTTCTACACCAATGCTTGCAAGCAATTAATAATTGTTCATGCACTTTTGGTAGTGTAAACATTTTTGTCAACCGTGATCAAACGAGTATATTTTCATGCTGTAGATTTATATATGAAACCCATTATTTGTGTGCTTGCGCCTTCAGTTTTCCAAATATTAACGGAGTATCGTTTCTATTTCTGCAATTGCAGTGTCCTCCATTCTACTTTGACTGCATAACAGAAGTGATCTCCTTTGAGTTGAGGCCCAAGTCTTGGCATCCGTATTTGGTGCCGGGAATTGTAAACATGCCCACTACCATCGCGGGATTAGAGGTTGCATTCCATAAAATTATTATTTTTTTTTATGCTTTCCAAAATTAAAAGAAAGTTTAATTCTGAGTTTCATTATCTGAGTAGTGGCATTCGGGGAGCTGTGCAATTAAAGATTCTAGTCTCTTGGATGTCTGTGAACTCCTAACCGAGTTCAGAAACTGAGTCATCTTAGTAGAACAAAGTTCCCCCACAATCATAATCACCAATGGCCCAGAAATTACTGAAAATTGTTTTAATTTCCTCCATCCCTCCAGCCACTTCAAAGCAACCATGATTACAGGAGGGTCCTACTTCCCTGCCTTTCATATCTTTTTTGTTTTGTAGCTAACATAACTCTCACCCAGGTTGCGTTTTTTCTTGGCATCATTAGTGTCTGAGCTTTAGACTGCCTTACTTGTCTGCACCCTTTTTTTCATGAGATCCACATGACACATCACCTCCACCGATGCAACTATCACCACCACCACCACCACCGCTATCACCACCACCATCACCACCTTGTACCAGACTAGTATCACCTTCACTGTGCATGGCATCAGAATCAATATAATCTCCTACATCTCCTACATAATCTGGATCATCAACATCATCATCACTAAAGCAAGTAGGAGATTCACAAAAATCATGGTGGAAGAAGTTGCCGCACACAACGTTTACACCAACATCTCCCCTCACTCCTTCTGATGGGGGACTCATGGCTTTGCCAGCCAGACTGTTCACTGATTGGCTACTGGGTAGGCGTGGCACCAGATTGTCCGCTGACTAGATTCAGGCGTGGGGTGTCAATAGGAGCAAGGGAACACACATTTTTGTAGGGACTTTCTACCTTACTTCTTATGGTGCAAGGGAGTCACATCCACTAACATTGTATAGAAGAAGGATGATAATAGTATTATATGCAATAAACCGAGTTTAGCCAAGGGTGTTGCGTGACTCCCTTTCTACGCATGGCGCTTCATTTGTTACATCACTCAAAAAAAATATGTATACAGTATTCCAATGATATCATTCAGTGAATTTTGTTGTCAACCATCATTCGTGCACTAAAGTTTACAATCTTACATTCTGCAGACACTTTTTACTCTTAAGTGGTTTACCTCTATTTTTATCATCTAAAATTTACATCCGGGCCTAAGTGATTTCTTGCACTTGCTAGCTCAGTGAACTGTGATGGACAGGTGTGAGGGGAGTTGCCATTTGATAAAGTGATGAGGGTAAACCAACTGCGGCTGTCTGGGTTCATTGTAGAATATCCTTGCCCGCCTACTTTGTGGGTGACTTAATCAGGGTGGAAGGGGGGGGGGAAATGTGGGAACCTTTTATCCCAAAGGAGCTAAGAGAAGTGGTTGAGGTATGTGTGGATCGTGGTAAATCGCGTTTCTTGGCTTGGCCACCCTCCTTGCAAGGAGGAACGAGGCCATGTGTATATGTAAGTATGTAAATTCACATCCAGGTATTGCTTGGTTATATCTCTTTTATGAAATGAGCAAACTTCTTGGTTTCTTCTCTCCATTGCTCTACAGTACTTTTGCAGCATTTTTCTCAAGTAGAGACTCACGTTATAGTTATCTTTCATCTTTCTATTATCACTCTCTCTTTTCCATTTGCGAAAACGTTTAGTTACTATATGTTCTGTAGCAAGTTGTTAAGACATTAAACATAAGATGCTATTATAATTAAATTCATATTTTGCGGTGCTTCCTCTCCACTTAGTTAATGTTGGCAGTTACTTATCTCTGTTTTTCAACAGAGTCTATAAAGACACTGCTTAATTTTGAGAATGAAGTTTGTCTTCCGAAACTCAAAAATGTGAAATTAGGCTATCAAGCTTTAGCTCCTTCATTCTCTTATAACTATCTCATCCAGATCCTCCTTCCATGAGGCAGTATACTTATATTATATAATACAAATGAGTTTTCAACAATGTCCACATATATACTGTAGTTCCACGCTATGTTGTGTTCTGAGCATCAGCAGTTAAGGTTACTGTACCTTTTAAGATTTTTATATTTTTTCATTGATTTTTAGCTTTATTCTGAGACAGTGGAGTACATAATTGATTAAAGAGAATGTATGCAGAGTTAAAACTCCATAAACATGAAACACCATCTATTTTACCCTGAAATGAAGTCGTACTGGCAAGATGAGAAGGATCTGTATTATATTTCCTGAGTCCTAAAATACTTATTCTATGGTCTCCTTGTGCAAACTTTCTCAACAGACACCATCACTTCAAGCGATATTTCAGTACCATAACCGGTTTGGCATTTCTACTAAACTTACTCTAGGGTATCCAAACATTCATATGAATTGTGAATAATGGGAGAATAAATTGAGCTTATATATGGATAGATGAAGCTTTAAAGTGTGCTTTATTCCTCAATTCATAGCATTTTTCTCATATATAACTCTTTCATTCGCCAAAACCTGTAAGGTGGCCGCAACTAAAAGAAAAAAAATATAACCAAGAAATACTCGAGTCTACATACTGAGTGCATAAAGGTTAAAAATTCTGCTTAATTTTGGACCAAGTCCAGGACACCAGCCCATCCTAATTACCTCTATATGTCAGTAAACTTGTTTATCAGAAACTAATATTGGAATAAGTGTGCTCTTCCATGATGCATTTTCTTCCTGAATGTTTAAGAACTAGGACAAAGAACTTTTAAAGAAATATCTCACTCTTTCTAATTCCACAACATGCCGCGGGCGCTGAGAAAAATAAACCATTTTAATATAAACACCGCATAATAAAGGAAATGAGAAAATACGAAATGGTACTGAGGAACCTGAGTGTATTATCAAGTGTACTTATTATTCTTTTACTAATACAGTACTAAAGGTACCTGGCAAGCAATATGGATCATAAATCAAAGTCCTTGCAACAAGAGTCAAAGACTCAAATTGTTGCAAAGTTCACTGTATTCAGCAGTAGAGAATGTATGACAACAGCCATGTAGTAGGTTGGCACATGGCAGCAACCGCTCGTTGCGATATTACAGCTGAACAGTTTCGTGGACTTAAATAACACTGTTCAGGACAGTTCAATGTTAAGTCTTACTTCAGTTACGATTCTCTTCCTTGGATATTCGTTACACATGTCTTATTATTCCTTCACATCGGACAATTCACAATACTTCCCATCTCTTGTTTCTCTCTAAGTTTTCTTTGTGCCCAGGCCTGATAAGGATAGGTATATTTTTTTTGCCCGTCCTGGTGTCACATCATAAGAAAAAATTACCACACTGGGTGAAATAGTTTATGAAGATTATATCTGTATATATTCCTTTTCAGTAGAAGCACTATGAGGTAAGAAAGATAATTAATATAAGATGGAGCCATTTAGTGATATATTGACTTAAAATTTTTCGAAATAAAGAATTCATAGGTAAATATAAGCTAGCTTGCCATGTTTTGGCTTCCCGTTTGATACATGGAGTGAATCACATGCTTCATTAATAGTACATCAATACTTCTCGTAAAAACCTTTTGGGCACTATTCATCTTTAATAAGCAGAACGTCATATTACTAACTTTTATATGATCAGTAATTTAACAATGTTTTAGCTTGAATGAACAAGCAAATTTCTTATTTCATAATGACAAGCATAAAATAAAACAATGGTTTCAACTTTAAGAAATCATGTACAGCATTTGACATTAGAAAATGTATAAACTAATAATAAAATGTTAGTAATCTGTCATTAACTTTGCACTGATAATGTTCTACTTTAAATTAAAGTATTATTTCATAAATGCTGTACACTTGAAATGGTGTTTAATCCTCATCCTCCTCCTGTTCTTGCAGCGCCTTGGCCTGGGTCAGGAACTGCTGAAACAAACCTATGTTTGTGTTGGTTGGATCAATGATGAAGTCAAGCTAGAAGAAAAAGAAAATAACTTTTATCCATAATACAAGGCTCATTACATCTGTGCAGGATGATTTCAGGTATTATATATATATATATATATATATATATATATATATATATATATATATATATATATATATATATATATATATATATATTTATATACATATATACACAATAGGTCCTCGTATAACGTTGTTCCAACTTACGTCGTTACGCCTTTACATCAGAGGCCAATAAATATTAAATAAATTATTGATGAATTAATTTTTCAACCTACCTGGCAGGTGTGGTAAGTTCAAGCCGCGTGCCAAAACAGTCTGTGAGTGCGGCAGATGAATTCTCAGCTAGCAGCACTGCTGTATTCATATTTATCCAGTTAATGGATTTATTTTTTTTATTTGTTTATATATTTGGCTATCTTGAAGGATTATATTCAATTAAAAAACAAACAAACACATAACTGTAAATACGATTTTATTCAATATACACATGAATACACAGCTGTATTCGTATTTATCATGTTAATGGTTTTAATTACTTATTTGTTTATATATTTGGTTATATTGAAGGATTATATTCAACTTAAAAAAAACACAACTGTAAATACATTTTATTTAAAATACACACAAATACACTACTGTATTTGTATTTAATACCAAGCACATAAGTGTAAATACGATTTTATTTGAAATATTTTGTTGCGCGTTGTGTAAAAATTCAGCATTACACGGCATTAGAAGAGGAAGAAGAACCATCGTTCAGTTTATTCCCACCTGCCATATTGTGCCTAGTGTTTTTGTCTGCTCTCTCACTGTGTTCACTCATTACTGACATTACTATGCCTCCCAAGCGTGTTAGTGATAGTTCTGATGGCAGTTCTACTAAGAAAAGCCATCACCATAGCAATTAAAACTGAAGTGGTTTACAGTGCTAAAAGGGGAGAATCTTTTACGAACTTTGGCCGCAATCTCGGATTAGCCCATACGACCATGGCCACGATCATCAAAGACAAAGATCGCATCCGTGATCACGTGAAAGGTTCGACTCCTATGATGTCCATTGTGATCATGATGCAGCGTAGTTGCCTTATGATCGAGATGGAGAGATTGTTAATGCTTTGGCTTGAAGACCAAAATAGACGGCGATAAGCCTTATGTTAATCCAGGAAAAGACTAAAATATTATTCAAAGACTTGAAAAGAGAAAAAAGGTGAAGGCAGTGCAGGTGAGGAGTTTGTTGCTAGTAGAGGGTGATATAATAATTTTGAGGCTTGTGCTAATTTGCATAATATAAGAGTGCAAGGGGAAGCTGCTTGTGGTGATGAGGAAGCAACAAAAATGTTTCCTATTGCATTAGCCGAGATAATAAGTGAGGGGGGTTACCGTGCTGAACGAGTATTCAACGTGGATGAAACTGGTTCATTCTGGAAGCGCATGCCTAGTCGTACATACATTGCCAAAGAGGAGAAGACAACACCAGGCTATAAAGTCAGCAAGGAGAGACTGACTTTGCTTTTGGGGGCTAATGCTCCTGGACACTGTAAGCTGAAGCCCTTGTTGGTTTATTTGGAAGAAAACCCAAGGGCGTTTGGAGGGTTAACTGCCAATCATCTGGAATTCAAACAAGAAAGCTTGGCTAACCCTTCAAATACTTAAGGACTGGTTCAGCAATAATTTTCTGTCTGAAATGGAGAAGTACTGTGCTTCCAAGGGTCTGCCCTTTTAGGTGTACTAATCCTGCACTATGCCCCTGGTCACCCTGCCCATTTGGATGCCTTTCATCCTAATGAAAAGGTGGTTTACCTTCTGCCTAATAGCACTTCCTTATTACAGCCAATGGATCAGGGGATAATTGCCTCTTTCAAAGCTTACTATCTCCGAAGAACAATCTCTATGGCTCTCAGTGCAATGGAGAAGGACAATACCTTTACTCTCAAGGACTTCTGGAAGTCGTACAATATTCTTTATGCTGTGAAGAATACTGGTGATGCTTGGGAGGAAGTGATGCAAATGAGCTTGAATGGAGTATGGAAGAATGCATGCCCCTATTTTATGAATGACTTCCGAGACTTAAAGGAGACAGCTGAGGCTGTAACCAAGAACGTAGCTGTCATGATTAAGGAGCTCGAGTTGGAGGTGGAGGTTGATGATGTAAAAGAGCTCCTGGAATCTCATGGCGAGGAGTTATCTACGGAGGACCTAATTCAGCTGGAAAAGCAAATGCTTAAAGAGGAGGAAGAACTACCAAGCCCAGAGCCCAAGAGATTCACAACCAAGGAATTGGAAGAATCGTTTGCCTTGGCAGAGGAATTGTTGGCAAAGCTTGAAGCTCAGGGGCTCAAAGTTGTCAGGTACAATAAAGTGGGGAGAGGGATCAATGATGCCCTGAAGTGTTACAAGGAATTATATAAGGTGTTGAAGAGGGCATCCTACCAGACTCACCTTGACCAATTCTTTGTGAAGGTATAGCCCCCACCAAAAGATCCTGTGCCCTCTACTTCAGGTGCATCCACCTCTATAAACTCACCTGCCCCAGTACCTCCATTATGTTCTTTTGCCTCTCTAGGCTCTCCTGCCCCGGTCTCCTCAGCACCTAACTCTCCAACTTTCACCTCCCAATATGCCAGTCTCTCCCTCCCTTACAACGCCCCTTCCAGATTGCTAGCCAACCACACCAGTAAAGGTAAGTTATCATGCAATGTACTATAGTTTAATTTTACTATTGATGCATTTTAAAGGTAAGCAATACTATAAAGATTAGTTTTAGTATTTTTTTTTGTCCTAGATTAAGAACACATATTATTTTACAATGTTTTTAATAATTTATCTTTAACATAGGTCGGGGGCCCTAGGTCTGAATTTAGGTGTGTTCCAACTTACTTCGAATTCCAACTTAAATCAGCTGTCAGGAACGGAACCCTGATGTTAAACGAGGACCCCCTGTATATATATATATATATATATATATATATATATATATATATATATATATATATATATATATATATATAAATATATATATTGTACTTAGTGATACTTATCATACCTGTCCTTAAAACTATGGATTGAGATAGATTTAACTACCTCCTCGCTTAGCGAATTCCAATTATCAACTACTCTTGCACTGAAAAAGTACTTCCTTACATTCTTTGCAGGATGTAAGGAAGTACCTTTTCAGTGTAAGAGTAGTTGATATTTGGAATTGGCTAAGCGAGGAGGTAGTTAATGCTATCTCAATCCATAGTTTTAAGGACAGGTATGATAAGTATCACTAAGTCTAAAATGGAACCGATCAGGAGACGGGAAGATACGAGCTTTGGGCTCTTTCCCGTAAACACAATTAGGTAATCACAATTAGGTAATCACACACACACACACACACAAATCTGTACAAGAAATGTATGACATCTTTTGTGAGAAATATGGGAAGATAGTAGATTGCTGCATACCTGTCACCAAAGTAGGTGTAATTCATGCCAGAGAGAAATGGTTCGATAATGGGTGTAAAAGAGCTAAGGAGTGGAGAGACAAATGCTGGAAAAGGTATAGGAGGAGAAAAAACATAAATGCCTGGCAAACCTACAAAAGAGCAAGAAATGACTACCTAAGTAAAAGGAGAGAGGCAGAGAGAGACTATGAGAGGGACATCACCAGGAAGGCTAAAGAAAATCCCAAGCTTTTCCACAGCTTTATCAGTGGGAAACTGAAGGTAAAAGAACAGGTTTTAAGGCTAAAGAGAGCGGATGGAAGCATCACTGAGACGGATGAAGAGATCTGCAAAGAATTGAACAAGGAGTTTCAGTCAGTATTTACAGTAGAAAATACCCCACCCCCTCAGATTGCAGTGATAGAAGCTCAAGGGCCGGTATTAGAGAACATCAACCTTACAGCCACAGAGGTATGCAAAGCGCTGATGGATTTAGATGTTCATAAAGCTACAGGTCCTGATGACATATCCCCTCATGTGCTTAAAAAATGCGCAAACACAATATCAGTGGCACTAAGTATCATATTTAAGGAGTCACTGGAGTCGGGGGAGACTCCAAGATGCTGGAAACAAGCAAATGTGATACCTATCTTCAAAAAGGGAAGGAGGGATACGGCTCTGAACTATAGACCAGTTTCCTTGACCAGCATAGTTTGCAAAGTTATGGAGAAACTACTAAGGAAACATATCTCTCTTCACTTGGAATCCTTCAACTTTTTGTCAGTGAGGCAACATGGCTTCAGAGAAGGTAGATCAACAGTAACAAACTTATCAGAATTTTATGATGAGGTAAGCCAAATCTTACAGGAAAGAGAGGGCTGGGCAGATTGCATATTCCTAGACTTCCAAAAAGCGTTTGACACTGTTCCACATGGGAGACTTATTAGGAAGCTGCAATCAATGGCTAGAATAGGTGGAAATGTTTTGGAATGGATAAAAACTTACTTAGAAGGAAGGGAACTGAGGGTTAGAGTAAGACACTCAGTGTCTGAATGGAGAAGAGTTAGTAGTGGAGTTCCACAGGGTTCAGTTTTAGGGCCACTTTTGTTCCTTGTATATGTAAATGACCTACCAGAGTCTGTAAATTCATTCATGAATATGTTTGCAGATGATGCAAAGATTGTGAAGAAAGTAAAAAACGAGAACAATGGTAGAGAACTTCAGGAGGATCTAAATAATCTGCATGAGTGGTCAGAAAAGTGGCTAATGAAATTCAATACTTCAAAATGTAAGGTAATGAGAATGGGTACAAGTGCAAGAAGGCCCAAGCTTGACTACTCGGTGGCTGGAGTACAACTTCAAGAGACAGAAAATGAGAGAGATCTAGGAGTAAACATACTGGCAGATTTGTCTCCAGAAATACATATAAATGGCATAGTAAGGGCAGCATATGCATTCTTATCAAATGTAAGGGTAGCCTTCAGGCACATGGACAAGGAAATGTTCAGAAATATTTATGTAACCTATGTGAGGCCAAAACTCGAATATGCAGCCCCCTTTTGGAATCCGCACTTGAAAAAGCACATAGCTAAGCTTGAAAAAGTTCAAAGACATGCCACGAAACTGGTGCCAGAAATACGCAATCTCAGTTATGATGAGAGGCTGAGGGAATTAGACTTACCATCACTCGAAGCTAGAAGAGTGAGGGGGGATATGGTGACAGTCTTTAAATTCCTTCATGGTTATGATAGAGTGGATAGGGATCGATATTTTGATATGGCTGGCTCTAGAACTAGAGGTCATAGTTTGAAGCTTCGTAAGAAAACTTCTTTGCAGGATGTAAGAAAATACTTTTTCAGTGTAAGAGTAGTTGAAAATTGGAATTGGCTAAGCGAGGAGGTAGTTAATGCTATCTCAATCCATAGTTTTAAGGACAGGTATGATAAGTATCACTAAGTATAAAATGGAAGCGATGAGGAGACGGGAAGATACGAGCTTTGGGCTCTTTCCCGTAAACACAATTAGGTAATCACAATTAGGTAATCACACACACACACACACACACACACACACACACACACACACACACATATATATATATATATATATATATATATATATATATATATATATATATATATATATATATATATATATATATATATATATATATATATATATATATATATATATATATATATATGCACAAGGGGTCCTTGGTTACCGAGTCCTCGACTTTCAAAATTTTGTGGTTACGATGCGACACTCCTGAATTATTTTGCTTCTATTTCTGATAATTTCTTTGCCTTTATTATGCTCTCCAGCGCAAAGCAGATTCTTCTGATGGCAGTGCTTCTAAGAAGAGGAAAGCTCTCACCTTGGAAGTGATATTAGAGATAGTGAAATGCTCGGAAAAGGAGACTCTACTACTGTTTTAGCATAGGTGGGTGACGTAGATGCTTATTTAGGTGTGTTCCAACTATGTCGAAAATTGGGTTATGGCACATCTCGAGGAAAGGAACTTTGACGTAAGTCAAGGACCCCCTCTATATATATATGTATATATATATATATATATATATATATATATATATATATATATATATATATATATATATATATATATATATATATATATATATATATATATATATATGGTATGTGCTTACCATATATATATATATATATATATATATATATATATATATATATATATATATATATATATATATATATATATATATATATATATATATATATATATAACCAGATAAGCACATTACATGTGTGAAAACATGAATAATTTCTTACCCCGACTGGGACTCGAACCTAGGACTTATAATTACTAAGTCAAGGCGCCACCAACTACACACCACAGAAGGTTAAAAGGAATCCAAACTTATAGCTTATATCTGCTATACTTAGGAATGAACGCAGTCTATCTGAATGCCACTATGTTCATATAACAGATTCCCCAACCTCACTCGTGGCTTCATTTTTGCATTTAATTCAAATCCCAATTTCATTCGGGTCATACAATAACCAGATCAGCACATTACATATGTGAAAACATGAATCATTTCTTACCCCGACCGGGACTCGAACCTAGGACTTATAATTACTAAGTCAAGGCGCTACCAACTACACACCACAGAAGGTTAAAAGGAATCCAACCTTATAGCTTATATCTGCTATACTTAGGAATAAACGCATTCTATCTGAATGCCACTATGTTAATATTACAGATTCCCCAACCTCACTCGTGGCTTCATTTTCGCATTTAATTCAAATCCCAATCTCATTTGGGTCATACAATAACCAGATATTCACATTACATATGTGAAAACATGAATCATTTCTTACCCCGACCGGGACTCGAACCTAGGACTTATAATTACTAAGTCAAGGCGCTACCAACTATACACCACAGAAGGTTAAAAGGAATCCAACCTTATAGCTTATATCTGCTATATTTAAGAATTAATGCATTCTATCTGAATGCCACTATGTTCATTTTACAGATTCCCCAACCTCATTCGTGGCTTCATTTTCGCATTTAATTCAAATCCCAATCTCATTCGGGTCATACAATAATCAGATAAGCGCCACTATTTTCATATTACAGATTCCCCAGCCTCACCCGTGGCTTCATTTTTGCATTTAATTCAAATCCCAATCTCATTCGGATCATACTATAACCAGATAAGCACATTACATATGTGAAAACATGAATCATTTCTTACCCCGAACGGGACTCGAACCTAGGACTTATAATTACTAAGTCAAGGCGCTACCAATTACACACCACAGAAGGTTAAAAGGAATCCAACCTTATAGCTTATATCTGCTCTACTTAGGAATGAACGCATTCTATCTGAATGCCACTATGTTCATATTACAGATTCCCCAACCTCAATCGTGGCTTCATTTTCGCATTTAATTCAAATCTCAATCTCATTTGGGTCATACAATAACCAAATAAGCACATTAAATATGTGAAAACAAGAATCATTTCTTACCCTGACCGGGACTCGAACCTAGGACTTATAATTACTAAGTCAAGGCGCAACCAACTACACACCAAAGAAGGTTAAAAGGAATCCAACCTTATAGCTTATATATGCTATACTTAGGAATGAACGCATTCTATCTGAATGCCACTATGTTCATATTACAGATTCCCCTACCTCACTCGTGGCTTCATTTTCGCATTTAATTCAATTCCCAATCTCATTCGGGTCATACAATAATCAGATAAGCACATTACATATGTAAAAACATGAATAATTTCTTTCCCCGACCGGGACTCGAACCTATGACTTATAATTACTGAGTCAAGGCACTACCAACTACACACCATAGATGGTTAAAAGGAATACAACCTTATAGCTTATATCTGCTATACTTAGGAATGAACGCATTCTATCTGAATGCCACTATGTTCACATTACAGATTCCCCAACTTCACTCGTGGCTTCAATTTCGCATTTAATTCAAATCCCAATCTCATTCGGGTCATACAATAACCAGATAAGCGCATTACATATGTGAAAACATGAATAATTTCTTACCCCGACCGGGGCTCGAACCTAGGAATTATAATTACTAAGTCAAGGCGCTACCAACTACACACCACAGAAGGTTAAAAGGAATCCAACCTTATAGCTTATATCTGCTATACTTAGGAATGAATGCATTCCATCTGAATGCCACTATGTTCAAATTACAGATTCCCCAACTTCACTCGTGGCTTCATTTTCGCATTTAATTCAAATCCCAATCTCATTTGGGTCATACAATAACCAGATAAGCACATTACATATGTGAAAACATGAATCATTTCTTACCCCGACCGGGACTTGAACTTAGGACTTATAATTACTAAGTCAAGGCGCTACCAACTACACACCACAGAAGGTTAAAAGGAATCCAACCTTATATCTTATATCTGCTATACTTAGGAATGAACGCATTCTATCTGAATGCCACTATATTCATATTACAGATTCCCCAACCTCACTCGTGGCTTCATTTTCGCATTTAATTCAAATCCCAATCTCATTTGGGTCATAAAATAACCAGATAAGCACATTACATATGTGAAAATATGAATCATTTCTTACCCTGACCGGGACTCGAACCTAGGACTTATAATTACTAAGTCAAGGCGCAACCAACTACACACCACAGAAGGATAAAAGGAATCCAAACTTATAGCTTATATCTGCTATACTTAGGAATGAACGCATTCTATCTGAATGCCACTATGTTCATATTACAGATTCCCCTACCTCACTCGTGGCTTCATTTTCACAATTAATTCAAATCCCAATCTCATTCGGGTCATACAATAACTAGATAAGCACATTACATATGTAAAAACATGAATAATTTCTTTCCCCAACCGGGACTCGAACCTATGACTTATAATTACTGAGTCAAGGCGCTACCAACTACACACCACAGAAGGTTAAAAGGAATACAACCTTATAGCTTATATCTGCTATACTTAGGAATGAACGCATTCTATCTGAATGCCACTATGTTCATATTACAGATTCCCCAACTTCACTCGTGGCTTCAATTCCGCATTTAATTCAAATCCCAATCTCATTCGGATCATACAATAACCAGATAAGCGCATTACATATGTGAAAACATGAATAATTTCTTACCCCGACCGGGACTCGAGCCTAGGACTTATAATTACTAAGTCAAGGCGCTACCAACTACACACCACAGAAGGTTAAAAGGAATCCAACTTTATAGCTTATATCTGCTATACTTAGGAATGAACGCATTCTATCTGAATGCCACTATGTTCATATTACAGATTCCCCAACCTCACTCGTGGCTTCATTTTCGCATTTAATTCAAATCCCAATCTCATCTGGGTCATGCAATAACCAGATAAGCACATTACATATGTGAAAACATGAATCATTTCTTACCCTGACCGGGACTCGAACCTAGGACTTATAATTAAGTATAGCAGATATAAGCTATAAGGTTGGATTCCTTTTAACCTTCTGTGGTGTGTAGTTGGTAGCGCCTTGACTTAGTAATTATAAGTCCTTGGTTCGAGTCCCGGTTGGGGTATGAAATGATTCATGTTTTCACATATGTAATGTGCTTATCTGGTTATTGTATGACCCAAATGAGATTGGGATTTGAATTAAATGCAAAAATGAAGCCACGAGTGAAGTTGGTGAATCTGTAATATGAACATAGTGGCATTCAGATAGAATGCGTTCATTCCTAAGTATAGCAGATATAAGCTATAAGGTTGGATTCCTTTTAACCTTCTGTGGTGTGTACTTGGTAGCGCCTTGACTTAGTAATTATAAGTCCTAGGTTCGAGTCCCGGTCGGGGTAAGAAATGATTCATATATATATATATATATATATATATATATATATATATATATAATATATATATATATATATATATATATATATATATATATATAAATGTTATGTCCTTCATATATATATATATATATATATATATATATATATATATATATATATATATATATATATATATATATATATATATATATATATATATATATATATATATATATATATATATATATATATATATATATATATATATATATATATATATATATATATATATATATATATATATATATATATATATATATATATATATATATATATATATATATACTTGCCATATATATATATATATATATATATATATATATATATATATATATATATATATATATATATATATATATATATATATATATATATATATATATATATATATATATATATATATATATATATATATATATATATATATATATATATATATATATATATATATATATATATATATATATATATATATATATATATATATATATATATATATATATATATATATATATATATATATATATATATATATATATATATATATATATATATATATATATATATATATATATATATATATATATATATATATATATATATATATATATATATATATATATATATATATATATATATATATATATATATATATATATATATATATATATATATATATATATATATATGGTAAGGATGTCCATCAGCGAAAAAAAACAGAAAATAATGCTATATTTTGGCTCCTAGCCATACCTCGTCGTAAGGACACTTGTGCTTGAAAAGGGGTCTAGTTAGGACCCGAAATAATTATGAGTAAGCACAAACTGAAAGCATACAGCAAGAAATGGTCAGGAATCCCATCAGTGAAACAACACATAACAAATATAACGCTATATTTCGGATACTAACTGGACCCCTTCTCAAACATAACTCCTTGTGCTTGAGAAGTGGTGCAATTGGGACCCGAAATATAGCGTTATATTTTCTGGGTATTGCTTCACTGATGGGCTTCCTTACCATATATATATATATATATATATATATATATATATATATATATATATAATATATACACACATATATATATATATATATATATATATATATATATATATATATATATATATATATATATATATATATATATATATATATATATATATATATATATATATATATATATATATATATATATATATATATATATATATATATATATATATATATATAAGCACATTACCATATGTGAAAACATGAATCATATTTACCCCTACCAGGACACATAATTACTGTGTCAAGATGCTACCAACTACACCACAGAAGGTCTAAAAGGGAAACAGACCTAACAGCACTTATCTGCTATACTAGGAATACACGCATTCTATCTGAATGCCACTCTGTTCATATTACAGTTTCCCCCAACCTCACTCGTGGCTTCATTTTCACATTTAATTCAACTCCTAATCTCATTCTGGACCTACAATAATCAAATAAGCACATAACCATATGTGAACACATAAATCATTTTTACCCAGACTGGGACTTGAACCTAGGACACATAATTACTGTGCCAAGGCACTACCAACTACATCACAGAATGTCTATAAGGAAAACAGACCTTACAGCCTTTATCTCCTATACTAGGGATGAACGCATTCTATCTGAATGCCACTGTTCATATTACTGTTTCCCCCAACCTCACTCGTGGCTTCGTTTTCGCATTTATTTCAACTCCCAATCTCATTTGGGACCAACAATAATCACATAAGCACATTACCATATGTGAAAATATGAATCATATTTATCCCGACAGGGACTTGAACATAGGACACATAATTACTGTGCCAAAGCAGTACCAACTACACCACAGAAGGTCAAAAAGGGAAACTGACCTTACAGCTTTTATCTGCTGTGCTAGGAATGAACGCATTCTATCTGAATGCCACTCTGTTCATATTACAGATTGGGAGTTGAATTAAATGCAAAAACGAAGCCACAAGTGAGGTTGGGGGAAACTGTAATATGAACAGAGTGGCATTCAGATAGAATTCATTCATTCCTAGTATAGCAGATAAAAGCTGTAAGGTCTGTTTTCCTTTTAAATCTTCTGTGGTGTAGTTGGCAGAGACTTGGCACAGTAATTATGTGTCCTAGGTTCAAGTCCCAGTTGGGGTAAATATGATTCATGTTTTCACATATGGTAATGTGCTTATTTGATTATTGTTGGTCTCAAATGAGACTGGGGTTTGAATTAAATGCAAAAAAAAAAAAAAGCCACAAGTGAGGTTAGGGCTACACTGTAATATGAACAGAGTGGCATTCAGATAGAATGTGTTCATTCCTAGTATAGCAGATAAAAGCTGTAAGATCCGTTTCCCTTTTAGACATTCTGTGGTGTAGTTGGTAGTGCCTTGGCACAGTATTTATGTGTCCTAGGTTCAAGTCCCAGTTGGGGTAAATATGATTCATGTTTTCAAATATGGTAATGTGCTTATTTGATTATTGTTGGTTCCAAAGGAGATTGGGAGTTGAAATAAATGCGAAAAGGAAGCCACAAGTGAGGTTGGGGGAAACAGTAATATGAACAGTGGCATTCAGATAGAATGCATTCATCCCTAGTATAGGAGATAAAAGCTGTAAGGTCTGTTTTCCTTATAGACATTCTGTGATGTAGTTGGTAGTGCCTTGGCACAGTAACTATGTGTCCTAGGTTCAAGTCCCAGTCTGGGTAAAAATGATTTATGTGTTCACATATGGTTATGTGCTTATTTGATAATTGTTGGTCCAGAATGAGATTAGGAGTTGAATTAAATGAGAAAATGAAGCCACGAGTGAGGTTGGGGGAAACTGTAATATGAACAGAGTGGCATTCAGATAGAATGCGTTTATTCCTAGTATAGCAGATAAGTGCTGTTAGGTCTGTTTCCCTTTTAGACCTTCTGTGGTGTAGTTGGTAGCATCTTGACACAGTAATTATGTGTCCTAGGTTTAAGTCCCGGTTGGGGTAAAAATGATTCATATATATATATATATATATATATATATATATATATATATATATATATTATATATATATATATATATATATATATATATATATATATATATATATATATATATATATATATATATATATATAGATAGATAGATAGATAGATAGATATATATATATATACACATACACACACACACACTCTTATCAAATGTAAGGGCAGCCTTCAGGCACATGGACAAGGAAATGTTCAGAAATATTTATGTAACCTATGTGAGGCCAAAACTCGAATATGCAGCCCCCTTTTGGAATCCGCACTTGAAAAAGCACATAGCTAAGCTTGAAAAAGTTCAAAGACATGCCACGAAACTGGTGCCAGAAATATGCAATCTCAGTTATGATGAGAGGCTGAGGGAATTAGACTTACCATCACTCGAAGCTAGAAGAGTGAGGGGGATATGGTGACAGTCTTTAAATTCCTTCATGGTTATGATAGAGTGGATAGGGATCGATATTTTGATATGGCTGGTTCTAGAACCAGAGGTCATAGTTTGAAGCTTGGTAAGAAAACTTCTTCGCAGGATGTAAGGAAATACTTTTTCAGTGTAAGAGTAGTTGATAATTGGAATTGGCTAAGCGAGGAGGTAGTTAATGCTATCTCAATCCCTAGTTTTAAGGACAGGTATGATAAGTATCACTAAGTCTAAAATGGAACCGATCAGGAGACGGGAAGATACGAGCTTTGGGCTCTTTCCCGTAAACACAATTAGGTAATCACAATTAGGTAATCACACACACACACACACACACACACACACATATATATATATATATATATATATATATATATATATATATATATATATATATATATATATATATATATATATATATATATATATATATATATATATATAAGTTTTCTTTGCTTGAGAACTGTAGGACAGGCATTTTTGAGGTTATTTTAGCCTAAGACGGAGAAAATAAACTTCCACAATTGGCTCAACATGTCTTGAGAGCCTGTTGATATTTTTTTTATCTATTCAGATAACTGCACATTGGGACGTGCATTTGGGCACTCCCAGTGATATTGCAGTTGATAAACATTACAATCTATTTGGTTGTGTATAAATAAAATATTATTTGGATTTGCAATTAATTTTAAATATCATAGCAAGTAATTAATAATAAAATATAGTGTAATAATTGACTGATGGCAGAAGAGCACTCTACGATTATCAATTATGAGGAATATTATTATGGTTTACATGTATTAATAGCAGATGAGCACTCTGCGATTATTAATTAAGAGTACTATTTGTAACAATATTTTCAATAGCCCTTGTTGAGTGCTGTCATCCAAGTTAAATTTCCACTTTTCCACAGTACCACTGCAGACAATTTGAAGCAGATATAGAATAATAATTTTCAGTTTAGAGTAATAAGTAGGTACATATACACATGCATGCATGCAAATGTACCTATATACATACATATACATACATACACACATAAATACATATATATGCATACATACACATTCATACATACATATATATATATATATATATATATATATATATATATATATATATATATATATATATACGTATATATACATACACACATACATGCATACATATACACATATGCACATACATACACACATACATATACTCATATATACATGATTAATTACATGAGCAATGGAAATGCCATTGGGGCTTCATAGTCATACATATCAAGGAGGGGAGAGAGAGAGAGAGAGAGAGAGAGAGAGAGAGAGAGAGAGAGAGAGAGAGAGAGAGAGAGAGAGAGAGAGAGAGAGAGAGAGAGAGAGAGAGAGAGAGAGAGAGAGAGAGAGAGAGAGAGAGAGAGAGTTTGTGGTATTCATTTCAGCAAAGGAGTTATTAGTCCTTTCCACAGATAAAGATGCATACATGCATACTCATATATATATACTGGGTCAGAGAGCATTATAATAACTGTTGTATACAACCCACCAAGGAACCAAAATAGGCTTGAAGTTTATGAGGAAAGTCATATAGGTACTATTGAAGTCATAAACTCAGTTGTTAACATGGCACGGGAAAAAAAAAATGTAGAATTTTGATTATGGGAGACTTTAATCATAAAGAGACAGATTGGATAAATCTTGACCCACACAGTGGTGAGGACTCATTCGGGGCAAGATTCCTAGATTGCGTACAAGGGAATTTCCTACACCAACATGTAATGGAACCAACAAGGGCCAGGGGTGGGGATGAGCCATCACTACTTGATCTAGTGTTCACAGATAATGTGTTGGATATTGAAAAAATTGAGTATGAACCACCAATTGGAAAGAGTGACCATGTGTGTTGTTGATGGAGTATATCATTGAAGATATTCTTCCTGAGAGTAGAGGCACTGAGGACATGAGGAGGAACTATCCGAAAGGAGATTACATCAAAATGAATGAGCTTTTTGCAGTTATTGACTGGAGAACCTTATTTTACAACAAATCTGTACAAGAAATGTATGACATTTTTTGTGAGAAATATGGGAAGATAGTAGATTGCTGCATACCTGTCACCAAAGTAGGTGTAATTCATGCCAGAGAGAAATGGTTCGATAATGGGTGTAAAAGAGCTAAGGAGTGGAGAGACAAGAGCTGGAAAAGGTATAGGAGGAGAAAAAACATAAATGCCTGGCAAACCTACAAAAGAGCAAGAAATGACTGCCTAAGTAAAAGGAGAGAGGCAGAGAGAGACTATGAGAGGGACATCACCAGGAAGGCTAAAGAAAATCCCAAGCTTTTCCACAGCTTTATCAGAGGAAATCTGAAGGTAAAAGAACAGGTTTTAAGGCTAAAGAGAGCGGATGGAAGCATCACTGAGACGGATGAAGAGATCTGCAAAGAATTGAACAAGGAGTTTCAGTCAGTATTTACAGTAGAAAATACCCCACCCCCTCAGATTGCAGTGATAGAAGCTCAAGGGCCGGTATTAGAGAACATCAACCTTACAGCCACAGAGGTATGCAAAGCGCTGATGGATTTAGATGTTCATAAAGCTACAGGTCCTGATGACATATCCCCTCATGTGCTTAAAAATGCGCAAACTCAATATCAGTGGCACTAAGTATCATATTTAAGGAGTCACTGGTGTCGGGGGAGATTCCAAGATGCTGGAAACAAGCAAATGTGATACCTATCTTCAAAAAGGGAAGGAGGGATACAGCTCTGAACTATAGACCAGTTTCCTTGACCAGCATAGTTTGCAAAGTTATGGAGAAACTACTAAGGAAACATATCTCTCTTCACTTGGAATCCTTCAACTTTTTGTCAGTGAGGCAACATGGCTTCAGAGAAGGAAGATCAACAGTAACAAACTTATTAGAATTTTATGATGAGGTAAGCCAAATCTTACAGGAAAGAGAGGGCTGGGCAGATTGCATATTCCTAGACTTCCAGAAAGCGTTTGACACTGTTCCACATGGGAGACTTATTAGGAAGCTGCAATCAATGGCTAGAATAGGTGGAAATGTCTTGGAATGGATAAAAACTTACTTAGAAGGAAGGGAACAGAGGGTTAGAGTAAGACACTCAGTGTCTGAATGGAGAAGAGTTAGTAGTGGAGTTCCACAGGGTTCAGTTTTAGGGCCACTTTTGTTCCTTGTATATGTAAATGACCTACCAGAGTCTGTAAATTCATTCATGAATATGTTTGCACATGATGCAAAGATTGTGAAGAAAGTAAAAAACGAGAACAATGGTAGAGAACTTCAGGAGGATCTAAATAATCTGCATGAGTGGTCAGAAAAGTGGCTAATGAAATTCAATACCTCAAAATGTAAGGTAATGAGAATGGGTACAAGTGCAAGAAGGCCCAAGCTTGACTACTCGGTGGCTGGAGTACAACTTCAAGAGACAGAAAATGAGAGAGATCTAGGAGTAAACATACTGGCAGATTTGTCTCCAGAAATACATATAAATGGCGTAGTAAGGGCAGCATATGCATTCTTATCAAATGTAAGGGTAGCCTTCAGGCACAAGGACAAGGAAATGTTCAGAAATATTTATGTAACCTATGTGAGGCCAAAACTCGAATATGCAGCCCCCTTTTGGAATCCGCACTTGAAAAAGCACATAGCTAAGCTTGAAAAAGTTCAAAGACATGCCACGAAACTGGTGCCAGAAATATGCAATCTCGGTTATGATGAGAGGCTGAGGGAATTAGACTTGCCATCACTCGAAGCTAGAAGAGTAAGGGGGGATATGGTGACAGTCTTTAAATTCCTTCATGGTTATGATAGAGTGGATAGGGATCGATATTTCGATATGGCTGGCTCTAGAACTAGAGGTCATAGTTTGAAGCTTGGTAAGAAAACTTGTTTGCAGGATGTAAGGAAATACTTTTTCAGTGTAAGAGTAGTTGATAATTGGAATTCGCTAAGCGAGGAGGTAGTTAATGCTATCTCAATCCATAGTTTTAAGGACAGGTACGATAAGTATCACTAAGTCTAAAATGGAACCGATCAGGAGACGGGAAGATACGAGCTTTGGGCTCTTTCCCGTAAACACAATTAGGTAATCACATCATTGTCATGTGAGGGTAACACAACAAAGGAAAGTGCATGTAATTAATCGCATATACGTACACATATAAAGCTATACATAAATACATACACACATAAACACAGCACCATTTAATGGAAGAGAAATCTGGAAGGAAAAGAAAAAAGAAAAGACTGGAAGCCCTTCCCCTTCTCTACCCTTCAAATTATGTACATGAGAGAGAATTACGTCAGCTTAATCCATTTTTACTATTATTGTTATTATTATTATTATTATTATTATTATTATTATTATTATTATTATTATTATTATTATTATTATTATTATTATTATTATTATTATTATTATTATTATTATTATAATTATTATTATTATTATTATTATTATTATTATTATTATTATTATTATTATTATTATTATTATTATTATTATTATTATTATTATTATTTTTATTATTATTATTACCATCATCACCACTATCATCATTACTACAGCTTTTGTATATAGATGAGTTATGAATCAAAAGTAGTAATTATTGATACATATAGACATACATACACACACACACACACACACACACACACACACACACACACACACACACACACACACACTATATATATATATATATATATATATATATATATATATATATATATATATATATATATATATATATATATACATGTATATATGTACACACACATATAAATATATATGAACTCCTGAGGGTGGGGGCTAGAATACTTCCTCCATGTTCCCCTGCGTGTCGTAAGAGTAGACTAAGTGGGGCGGAGAGAAGGGGAATGAGAGACCCCCTCTCTGTACTTTCTCTTCCCAGAAAGTCAGAGCATTATTTCTTTACTCAGCCACTCACCTTATAAGGGGAAAAGTGGCTTATGTATATAAAATGACATATGAGAGAGAGAGAGAGAGAGAGAGAGAGAGAGAGAGAGAGAGAGAGAGAGAGAGAGAGAGAGAGAGAGAGAGAGAGAGAGAGAGAGAGAGAGAGAGAGAGAGAGAGAGAGTATTCCCGCCACCTTTCCCCAATTTTTTTTCTTTCCTTTCTTTTTTTCCCCCCAGATAGAAAAGGTAATTTAAATATGTTTAGATGGGTAAAAGAATTACATTTTCAATGTTGGGTATACACTCTCTGGGTCACAAAAGTGCACACAAAGTTCAAAGTAGCTCAGACCAAGAGGTCTGAAGTCCTTAAGCTTTGTGCACTCTGTAATGTAGTGTACTAAATTGTTGCCCCCTTCACACTCACATAAATGACATTTTGAGTGTTCTGGATGCCCTCTACCAGTTTTCTCGCAATTCACCTCCCATATATTTCTTTAACCAAGTCTTATGCGGGCAGCAACTCTATCACGGTCACCTGTAAGCATTTTACCATTGCTGTATTTGTGTCTCAGCCTGCTGAAGTTTTCGTAATGTTGGATCGAACAGCTGCTTACATGTTGTGTGAGTGTATAAAGTTCTTGCTCTTCCATTATCTCACTATACAACATTGTTTTGAACTGAGACAGTGTGGTTATAGATTCCGGCACTGAACTCTCAGTTGCCATTTTTGTCAGCCTGTCAGCCTTTTCATTACCTACTATTCCAACATGGGAGGGTACCCATGAAAACTTAACTTGGAGTTTAAATTTTGCGCAGTTAATAAGAGCCTCTTGAATTTCAGTGACAGAGGCGCACTCTATGAGTCACAGAATATGATAGCATTTTTCCTAGCACTGAGAACATGTTCAGTAGCAAGTTTTAGTCCAACAATTTCACATTCGGTGATTGATGACCTCTTTTGCATACTCAGTGCTTTGTCAAATATTTGCTGCCCTTCAAAATTTTCATAAACTATAATGCTGCACCCAGACCCTCCTGTATTGCTTGTGTGAGACCCATCAGTATAAATGCAGTGTTTCATTGCTATTTGGGAAACTAGATCCAATAAAGACTTCAATTTCATCTAACCATTGATGTTTTTTAAAAATTGGGGAGACATTCGAACCAGATGAAATATTGGAGAGAGAATTTTTGGCCCAATCCTCTTGCAAGGATTTATTAATCGTGCAGGACCACTCTCAGTAAATAGTGTTACATTATGTTTTTTGTCTCATTGGTTATAAGCTTAAATATCTTGGGGTGAATTTGTCTTTCATACTGTTATGTTACCCTTTATTAGTGGTTTAATGATTGCTGGTGCTGACTGCAGCCCTTGCAAATGACCAGCATTAAATGGATGAGGCTGAGCTGATTTCGCTAATTTAACACCAAAAATCACCGCTGACTGTTTGATATGTTCCATCAAAGGTGGGAGGTTTAATTCATGTTGAATATTAATAATTCTGGTGCTCATAGGGCAGCCAAGAATAAGCCTCATAGCTTTGTTTTGAATTTTTTTTCTAGGGGTCGTAAGATAGAGGTAGTCATAGTACAGAGCTGCAAGGTGTGATAGTTGACTAATGACCTGACATATGCGAGATAGAAAGTTCGGCATATGTTAATACCAACACCAGATACCTATTGGCAAGAAGCTTTAACGGTCTGAGTCTCTGTTGCAGTCTTGCACACAAATCTTTGACATACTCTGTGTGAAGGGGAGAAGGAACCGGTATTCCCAAATATTTGTGATTTTCGCACACGTTAATCATTTGATTGTTTAATACAAGGTGAGGCTCTTGCGAGATACTGGAAAAGTACCTTGATTTTGGAGTTGAAATGACAAGACCAATGTCTTTTGATACTTGAGAAAATTCATTAAGTATTATTTGAATATCATTGGCAGAAGGTGCCTTTATACAAATGTCCCTACATAGCATATGATGGTGCATTCATCATTTGGTAGTCTGAGAGACTTGAGAAGCTTATCCATTAAGATGTTAAAGAGAAGGGGAGACAGAACTCCTCCCTGAGGAGTTCCCAGTGTAAATTCCTTTTCACTGGATAGCCTTTATAGTACAATTTAGAGGTTCTACTACTTAGGTAGCATCTAATTACTTGCAGTAGTTTACCTTTGACCCGTAAAGTTGCTAAATGATCCAAAATAACGGTTCTGTTTGCAATATCAAAGGCATTTTGCAAATCTAGAAAAACAGTGACTTCAGAGTAGTGCTCAGCATTCATAAATTCTACAAAACACTCTTTGGTACTTTTTCCTTTCCTAAATCCATACAAATTATTTGATAATTTTCCCTCAAGAGTGAAGTCAAGTCTGTTAAAAATGACTCTCTCAAAGGCTTTGCAAAAGCAGGATGTCAGAGAGATAGGTCTTAATTTTGTCCTTTCTTTTATTGGAATTGGAATAATAATGCTTTTTTTCCATTGTTCTGGAAGTGTGCCCTCATTATAAATAATGCTGAATAAAAACTGAATTGGATTAATACCATTACAAATATCATCATTGAGATCTCGTATAACTTGGTACGTAATGCCATCCTCACCTGGAGAGGTGCTCTTCCCATGGGAGAGAGCAAAGTTCAACTCATTTTTGGTTATGTAGTCAATGAATCTGTCCTCTTCCATTGTTTTTGCACAAGTTAAATCAATGTTCATCATTCTTTCATAGTCAAGATTTCTTAATTGTTGTTGAATATCGCAAGGAAGGTTTTCAAAGGAAGATGTCTTAGAGTATTGTAAGAGAAGTTCTTCAATAAGAGCTTGGGAATCATTTGTTTGTGACACACTGACGTTTTTGCCAACCAGAGCATTAACTGACTGCCAGATTTTAGAACTACTAGTATGAGGATTGGTAGACTGTAGGAAGTTTTGAAAGTGCTTCATTCAAACATCACTTTTAAGCTCACGGTACTCTCGTAGCGTAAGTAGCAGATTTTCAAGAGTGGTTGCATTGTTGTCCCTTTTATACATATCACCTGCACTCTCTACCTGTTTTCTAAATGTGTTTAGCTTGTTATCTTCTGTAAATAAATCCGTTCTATTAAGAGATCATAGATTTCTTGGCCTGTAATGGTCTGAATATCTATATTTTCAAATGTAGAAGCCATAAAAGAGCGAAAAGGGGCAACGAAGTCGATAGGAATATTTATTTGCTTTCGTTTATGTGCTTGGCAGTTGCCGGAATCGAGTAGGTGAGTTGATAAGTTCCCTCACAAGGGACAACAAAAACACTAACTTATGCGCCTTATCCCTTTGTGATTTTTCAGATACTATATACGGTAATAATTAACAAAGAATAAAAAGAAATATATTTAGAAATTACTTCCTGATTTATTTTTCGTAGTGGAGGAGAAAATAGACTTAATATGTATTCCTTAAATGTTGTAAGATCCAACAAAAAGGAGCCGGGGAGGAACGAGTAGAATGCGAGCAATGTCATCCTCCGCTGAAATTATGTTTTTATCGTGGGGGAGAGGAATGCACTGGTATGATCAAGCTATGCTGTCTCCCCTTTTTTGTACACTTGTGGCCATCCTCTGGCTTCAGCAATATATGACATATAGAACATAGGTTACCTACCTGTGTTGTTATTAGAGCAGTTGATACTGCATCTCCTCCAGTAACAGTACCTTTAACTGCATTGACCATGGTTATACACGCTTTTATCAACTTGTATGTATCCAAACCCTCTGCAGCAATGCTCACATGACCTCCAGTGATCTACATAGAGAAACAATTACCACTTTTACTCTACATACGTTAGCGGTTTATTATCCAAGAGTTTTATCTTTTACAAAATACTTAATGTAGTATTCACAGAAGAAAAGAGGGTATATATACTCGTACATGTGATTACCTAATTGTGCTTACGGGAAAGAGCCCAAAGCTCGTATCTTCCCGTCTCCTGATCGGTTCCATTTTAGACTTAGTGATTCTTATCATACCTGTCCTTAAAACTATGGATTGAGATAGCATTAACTACCTCCTCGCTTAGCCAATTCCAATTATCAACTACTCTTACACTGAAAAAGTATTTCCTTACATCCTGCAAAGAACTTTTCTTACAAAGCTTCAAACTATGACCTCTAGTTCTAGAGCCAGCCATATCAAAATATCGATTCCTATCCACTATCATAACCATGAAGGAATTATATATATATATATATATATATATATATATATATATATATATATATATATATATATATATATATATATATATATATATATATATATATATATATATATAGATAGATAGATATGAATGTTCTGAGATGGTTTGGCCATGTGGAAAGGATGGATGATGAGAGACTGCTGAAAAAGGTGATGAATGCGAGAGTTGATGGTTCAATAATGAGTGTAAAAGAGCTAAGGAGTGGAGAGACAAATGCTGGAAAAGGTATAGGAGGAGAAAAAACATAAATGCCTGGCAACCCTACAAAAGAGCAAGAAATGACTACTTAAGTAAAGAAGAGAGGCAGAGAGAGACTATGAGAGGGACATCACCAGGAAGGCTAAAGAAAATCCCAAGCTTCTCCACAGCTTTATCAGAGGAAAACTGAAGGTAAGAGAACAGG
This sequence comes from Halocaridina rubra, assembly GCA_037179515.1. Classification (NCBI taxonomy): domain Eukaryota; kingdom Metazoa; phylum Arthropoda; class Malacostraca; order Decapoda; family Atyidae; genus Halocaridina; species Halocaridina rubra. Next base: position 70,229 of record JAXCGZ010000276.1, read on the forward strand.
TTTTAAGGCTTAAGAGAGCGGATGGAAGCATCACTGAGACGGATGAATAGATCTACAATGAATTGAACAAGGAGTTTCAGTCAGTATTTACAGTAGAAAATACCCCACCCCCTCAGATTGCAGAGATAGGAGCTCAAGGGCCAGTATTACGGAACATCAATCTTACAGCCACAGATGTATGCAAAGCGCTGATGGAGTTAGATGTTCTTAAAGCTACAGGTCCTGATGATATATCCCCTCATGTACTTAAAAAATGCACAAACTCAATATCAGTGGCACTAAGTGTCATATTTAAAAAGTCACTGGAGTCGGGGGAGATTCCAAGATGCTGGAAACAAGCAAACGTGATACCTATCTTCGAAAAGGGAAGGAGGGATACGGCTCTGAACTATAGACCAGCTTCCTTGACCAGCATAGTTTGCAAAGTTATGGAGAAACTACTAAGGAAACATATCTCTCTTCACTTGGAATCCTTCAACTTTTTGTCAGTGAGACAACATGGCTTCAGAGAAGGTAGATCAACAGTAACAAACTTATTAGAATTTAATGATGAAGTAAGCCGAATCTTACAGGAAAGAGAGAGCTAGGCAGATTGCATATTCCTAAACTTCCAGAAAGCATTTGACACTGTTCCACATCAAGAAGATCTAAATAGTCTGCATGAGTGGTCAGAAAAGTGGCTAATGAAATGCAATACTTCAAACTGTAAGGTAATGAGTTCAAAGATATGCCACGAAACTGGTGCCAGAAATATGCAATCTCAGTTATGATGAGAGGCTGGGGGAATTAGCTTTACCATCACTCGAAGCTAGAAGATTGAGGGGGGATATGGTGACAGTCTTTAAATTCCTTCATGGTTATGATAGAGTGGATAGGGATCGATATTTCGATACGGCAGTCTCTAGAACTAGAGGTCATAGTTTGAAGCTTCGTAAGAAAACTTCTTTGCAGGATGTAAGGAAATACTTTTTCAGTGTAAGAGTAGTTGATAATTGGAATTGGCTAAGCGAGGAGGTAGTTAATGCTACCTCAATCCATAGTTTTAAGGACAGGTATGATAAGTATCACTAAGATACAAAATGGAACCGACCAGGAGACGGGAAGATACGAGCTTTGGGCTCTTTCCGTAAACACAATTAGGTAATGACTATAGGTAATCACATATAGATCTATATATATAGAGATACCGATCCAGAGATAGATCGAGAGATAGATATCGAGCTATATAGGGCTCTATATCTCTCGATATATACACATATATAGGTATATCTACACACATATATATATATATATATATATATATATATATATATATATATATATATATATATATATATATATATATATATATATATATATATATATATATATATATATATATATATATATATATATATATATACACTGATACATACTGTTGTGTTGCCATCGAGAACAGTTGCATATCTGATGTCTGCAAGAGTTTTCAGGTTGATTAATGTATTGACATAAAGACTGAGCTGCGATGCAGTGGTTATATCACTTTGAGAGATGCTGGACAGAGCATCCTTGCGTAGGCGAATACGGATCGTCAGGTCGGTGTGATCCCAAGTGTATTTCCCTGCAAAAGATGGAAAAGATATGGAGAGATTTGTATAGATTTAAACATAGTTCAGAATTAGAATTGCCTGACTGGTATTATATAAAAGCCAAACATTACTGATTTTACCAGTTATTATGACACTGTAAAATAAACTTATTTTTCTGCTATCCATGAAGTCTCATGAAAGATACATGCAGTTGTAAAATCGTTGCTTTTATATATATATATATATATATATATATATATATATATATATATATATATATATATATATATATATATATATATATATATATATATATATATATATATATATATATATATATATATATATATATATATATATATATATATATATATATATATATCAGGGGTTTTGGTAGCTAAATGACTGGAACACCTGACTTGGGAAGTGACAAACCCAAGCCTGAGCTCATTCTCCAGCTTCAAACAGTCGGTGCCTGCTCCCATTCGAATAGGGGCATAGTTGTGACACATAATACCAGCCAAAATAATAGTCCTGAGAAAGCAGATGAACCTTTCCTGACTAAGCTGGTACTGCTTTATCACTATGGTAATGTGACAGAGTGTTTCGCTCAAAGTCACCAGAGGATGTAGTGTTTTCTTAATAAAAGAAATCTTACTTCTTGCATTTTGCATTGGAATGGTTAGTGAGAGTGTTTAATATATGCTTTATGTTGTCAATGGTGCCAGTGGAATGGGTGATTGCTTGCATAGTGCCCCTATACAAAGGTAAGGGAGATGTGTATGAATGCAGGAATTTTAGGGGTATAAGTTTGTTGAGTGTGGTAGGAAAAGTGTATGGTAGGATACTGGTTAATAGGATTAGGGATAAGACAGAAAATGTGATCGCGGAAGTGCAGAGTGGTTTTAGGAGAGGTAGAGGTTGTATATATCAGATTTTTATAGTTAGGCAGTTATGTGAGAAATATTTAGCAAAGGGTAAGGATGTGTATTTTTCATTTTTGGATTTGGAGAAAGCGTATGATAGAGTTGATAGAGAATCAATGTGGAATGTTTTGAGATTATATGGAATTAACGGTAAATTGTTGCATGCAGTGAAGAGTTTGTATGAGGGCAGTAGAGCTTGTGTTAGGGAAGGGAATGAAGCAAGTGAGTGGTATCCAGTTAGTGTGGGACTGAGACAGGGATGTGTGATGTCACCACAGCTGTTCATTTTGTATATTGATGGAGTCGTAAGAGAGGTGAATGAGCGAGTGCGTGGTCGAGGTTTGAGAATGGTAGATGGGGATGATAACGAGTGGGAGCTGAATCAGTCGCTGTTTGCAGGTGATACTGTGGTGGTGGCAGATTCAGAGGAGAAGCTGTGTCAGTTAGTGTCAGAATTTGGAATGGTGTGTGAGAGAAGGAAGTTGCGAGTGAATGTGGGAAAGAGTAAGGTTATGTTGTGTAGAAGAGATGAGGATGGTGCTGGATTGAATGTTATGTTGAATGGAGAGACACTTGAGGAAGTTGATCATTTTAAGTATTTAGGCTCGATTATAGCTGCAAATAAATGGTGGAGTGGAAGCAGATGTGTGTCACAGAGTGAATGACTGATGTAAAGTGTTGGGTGCGTTGAAAGGAGTGATGAAGAATAGAGGGTTGGAAATGAATGTTAAGAAAGTTTTGTATGAGAAAGTGGTTGTGCCAACTGTGATATATGGAGGAGAGTTATGGAGTGTGAAAGAAAGTGAGAGACGAAACTAAATGTGTTTGAGATGAAATGCCTGAGGAGTATGATTGGTGTATCTCGGTTGGATAGGGTTAGGAATGAAGTGGTGAGAGCAAAAACGAGAGTGAGGAGAGAAATTGCAGGCAGAGTAGGTATGAGTGTTCTGAGATGGTTTGGCCACGTGGAAAGGATGGATGATGAGAGACTGCTGAAAAAGGTGATGAATGCGAGAGTTGATGGGAGAAATGCTAGAGGGAGGCCTAGGTTTGGGTGGATGAATGGAGTAAGGAGAGCCCTGAATGATAGGAGGATGGATGTGAGGGAAGCAAGTGAGCATGCTAGGTATAGGAATGAGTGGCATGCTGATATATATATATATATATATATATATATATATATATATATATATATATATATATATATATATATATATATATATATATATATATATATATATATATATACATATATTGCAGATTATGATTATTTGCAATTTATATTTCAGCTTATAGCTAATTTTAAATATATCTTTTTTAATATTCTTGTACGTGTAGAAAGCATGATTCCAATATAAAAATTTCCTTCTTATTTCTGTTTTCTGCTCTTTCTTTTTTCTCATGAACGAGGCCATAATCTTGGCGAGTCTGTTAGATATGTTGTGTATGCAATTTTCTAATTATAAAATTGCTTTTGCAAATAAATTTTGTTATATTATAAAAATTGTTTTTGCTGATAAATTTGTTATAAATTTGATCCTGCTGATATGTCAATAGCCTGTCTAGATACATTTCAGCAGCTTCTTTACTATTGGAGTATTTTAAATTCAGTCACCTGCAACGCTAAGAACGTTCTGGAGATTGTTCGCCAGTAACCTAGTTTGCCCATAAATATTTCTCGTTTCTTTTGTTTGCTTCTGTTTGTTGTACCTAGAATACTGTCTCTCCCTTGCATTTCTGGCATAAGTGCCTGTCAGGGACCACTCCTACAGAAGGCTGTCGAATTTTATATGAATGAATTACTGCTCTGAATATACATCCTACAGGGGGCCGACTGATGACATCACCAAGAGGAAAGCTTGAGCACTCTCATTTGGCTGCCAAACTTTCCATAGGCAAGATCTCGCCTCAGCAGTCCCATTTACTTCAAACCTTTTTACTTGGCGTCTTCACAGGAATTCATCTGGCACAAAAAAATGTCCTCTATTCTACTCTGCCTGTGTGACAGAAGTGATCACCAAGTTGAGGCCAGTCTTGGCATGCATCTGTTGTGCCGGGAATCGAAATCGTGCTCACCACCTCCGGGATTCGAGGCAGCATTCCATAAATTTAAATTTCAAATTTGTATCAGCTTTCTAAATTAATTAATTTTTTTTAATGTTTAATTGCATTTCCAAAATTAAAAGAAAGTTGAATTCTGAGTTTCATTCAACCGAGTAGTGGTAGTCAGGGTGGGGTGTGCAAGTAATATCTGTTCTGTCTGTTTGTGAGCTCTACCGAGTTCAGTATCTTGAGTCCCCTTAGTGAAACAGACACTTAACAGCAATGTCCCCACTGGTAGCATTAAGCTTAATATACACAGCAGTCATCTGCAAATTTTCAAAAGCACTAGTATCTGTAAGCCAGGCCTATTGACATATATGCAGAGATCAGGTTAATGAAGAGGCGGGCTAGATTTTATGAGTAGGCCTAAAGTTATATAAAGCATTATTTTTAATTAAACAAATATTCATGGAGCTATTTTGCTGTTAATGATGGAGAAGCACTTCAGAATGAATATTCAGTGAGCTACTCTAGTTATTCTAATGGAACTTACCCTCAAGTTGCAGCTTCTCAGCAATTCTGGTAATGACTCGCTCTTTCCAGGTTCTAGAGTCCACCTGGCATTCTGGAAGAGTTTCTGAGGCCGTAGCTGGATCATAGGAAAAGTGGAAGTCCATGGGTACAATGACTGGTACCTGAAAATTAAATTCGTCGGATCCATCATCTGGGGGAGTGTCGAAGATGTCATCGAGATTCATATCTCTGAAATATGATAAATATAAGTAGTGAAGTGTCATAGTTGTTCATGTGCAAGCTACATCATTGTCATTTCACTGTATATGATACGACATTTTAAATAGAAATTCTAGAATGCTATGCTGAAGTGAGTCATGTATGCTTCATAAACTATATCAGTCAATGACCAAACTTATATGGCATCCTTGCTAAATAGCATAACAATTCATGAAAATTCATATTCACTCCTGATAATGTCAGGTATAAAATTTTCTTTTTGAGGTTAATAACAAAAATCTTCTAATTTTCAAGGCTGTTCATGGTATTTGCTTAAAAGAACAACTGTAAGTTCTTCTTGACAGTGAATTTTGCAATATAAAGTACATGCCCATCCTGAAATTTACAATATTTTGACGAACTGCTGTAAATTCAAGGCAATGAATTTTACATGACCTATTGTATGACTATCTTGTCTCAGGGACAAAGAGAACCTTTACAAGCAAAGAAGAATCTTCAGTTTAAATATTTATTTTAACATGTTTGAATAATTACTATTCAGAAATACAACATATTAAATCAAGTTTTCATTTTTGAGACAGATGACTTTTACTAAAAATGTAACTGTTTTAATATAGTACACATTTACTTTCTTTTTAATTTTGATTCAAGAGGTGCTGTTTTGTATGATATAAAATGAGATTTATATAGAGTCTGAATCAAATACTTATAAAGGTAATAATGTATACATCATAAGATATGAGGTTCACAATATATTAGTGATATTTAGAATACAGGCAAAAAGTTTCAAAAATTACAGTACTTAGAGATTATTAATGTGAATATATGGTATTACCTGAATATTTACATATTAAACATGTATTGGAAATTGGTACTAATATGGGAATTTGTCAAAATTACTGAAGCCTGGGTCAGATTCGATCCAAGTAAATGATACGGATTCACCATTAAATAACTTTTTACCAGTTCTATGCAGAAATCCTTCTGATGAATGCTGTATGAAACCATAATAACATATTCTTTCTTGGTCTGGTACTGCTAGTTATAATCAGGTGAGAGGCAAGAAATAGCTACTGTAATTAAAATAAGAATACTTCAATAGGAGAATTTTTCAGCATGTTTTGCATATGGGTTCTTTGCATTTACCTATCTCAGACCAGTGGTAAGAGAGAGTGAAATGTTGTATTTTTGCTATCGCAGTAGCCTGACCATGAAATACTTCCAGAATGAAAAAGTTTAAATTAAACCAAAAGGACATACTCTCTTTCTGCTGCAAAGACAGATTCATCTTGTGTGTTAACTTTAGTAGCCACCACAGATCTGTTAGTGAATTCTGTCTTGTCTTGGGCTTGGGCCATCTGGAGGAGGACATTGGGCTCATCATTCTTCTGCACTGGCACGATGAAAAAGAAGTACTGGTCTCCTCCACTTGCTTTCAGTTCTAGGGGCAGTAGCTGATTTTTTAGCTCATCATATGTGGGTCTCACTCCAAAAGCCACCTAATAATAATAATAATAATAAAAAATAATAATAATAATAATAATAATAATAATAATAATAATAATAATAATAATAATACAGAATGCCTAAATTCATTGAGAATAATGGCCACCAAAGTATTCAAAATACTAGACCCTTTCTCCTTTTTTACACCGTGTTATTTCTGTGGTTACAAAGAATATCAGAGAGGAAGGAAATCCCTTTCATAAAATAAAATATCTATCTTCTAATGATGCAATGCTCTGTAACTTTTGCCAGAACTTCCTAGGCATAAAAAGTGGCAAGTGAAAAACTTTGAAGTACACAAATATTGTGCCTGTGTTAGTCCTCGACATCTCAGCAGGCTAAAATTAACATCATTGGATGGATATAGTGAATAGTGGAATAGAATTCTAGTAAGTTCAAGCAGCAATAATGATAATATTGAGGCCCTAGCAATGCACAAACAAATCTAGATAAGATTGTCGAGTAACTGGGCTCCCGGTCATGTCCTGGAGAGACAAGATGGATATAAAAAAATAGCAAAAATAAAATATTATATTGATGCATTTTCGTAAACATTTTAAACTCTGAGATAAATTTTGACCCTATTACAAATCTCAAGTGAATCTGCAACAAATGCACAGATTTAGATTAGAAAGTAATATGATACTGATGGTTCTTCATATTTGCTAGTGATAAAATTCACCATATCCATCTTTGGCAATGTTGAAAAATAAGTGCAATTTTACCCATTTACTCCAAGCCAAAATTATTTCAGGTAATGAAAATGTGTTATCCAACTGATGATATGACACCAATGGACATGGCAAAATATTGATTTTGGTAAATATTTACTTTTGGACAACACATTTTGTAGACAAACCTAATCTAACGTTACAACATAAATCAGGAATGGATGGGTGTAGGTTTATATTTAAAAGTAAACATTTGCCCTGATTTTATGTCACAGAAACACTTCTACCATAACATTTTGCTTTTAAAAATATGGTTCTATTGGTATCAACTCCAGGACCACCAACCGACGACGACGACGATAACGGGGATTAGGACAGGGGGGGGGGAGGAAATAAGTAACGGCTTCGAGTGGACTCCATTAGGCCTATTCAGGGTGTTATCACTGAAGAAGGAGGGTAATAGGATGGGAAGGATTTGGGGAGAAAAGCAAGAAAATGTAATAAAGCTACCAAACATCGTTTCAAATTAACACCGTAAGAAATATCATGTGGCACAAGACTATAACAAATCTTTTTAGTGGGTAAAACGTTTACTTTCACTTCGTCAGCCAGGAAAAAATCTCACAAAATTTATTATATTGTTGGAATAGTTTTGGTCGAGTTCACACCCAGTTAGACATGAGATAATAGCGGATAATTTTAGATACTTTTGCTGTATTTGATATTTCTTTCATAGGTCAGTTGTGTATAACAACACATTTGCTTTCAATCTTCAGATGACAAACGCAGGACGAAAAACCTTCCTCAGTGAAAAAAAAAAAAATGATAATCATAATCTTTATCTAACTCTAACATCCGTGCAACCAATAGGAACACACGACGGAGGGAAACATCTGAGCTATAATATAACAGTTACTTACAACTATCAAATCACAAAAGGCTGTAACGCAGTTCTAATGATATACACATTTCGTGGTGTTTTATTTCTATTTATTGCATAAAAGAAGAAGGAAAATGTCAATAGAGGAGGAGTAGAACTTGGATGTACTGTATTTCTTTTGTATTTGTTTGACTGATGCCGTTTTCGAAATGTTGGCATAAAATATAAATAGTGAGAGTAAATATTGCCAGGCCAAACAGGTGAAAAGAAAATACAAAACTTCATAAAAAAACAAATGTTTTAAACAGTAATTCACAATTTTTACTCGTTTCTTAAATTGGGGTAAAGTGCTCTAACTAACCACATCAAACCTAATGCATCAAATTTCTCGTGAGTTTTCCTAAGTACGGGTGTGAAAAGTAAACATTTACCAATGTGAGTGCGACCCATACCGATACAATGGTATTGGGAGTGACATATTCCAACCATCGACGAACAGAAAGTGAAGTGCATTAAAGGGAAAATTTTACGGAAACAGGCATATAAAACCAAGTTATAACTGGAATATCGAAAGTTTGGGAATCCTCATGCAGTGAGTACCATCTTCACGAAGAATCCCAGCTTGTACATACTTCAATGTTTCAAGTTCTTACTACACCTAAGTAGTCCTTGAGCCTGGGGAGTTGATCGATAACATATTTGGGCAGGACATCTCACGGTGATTAACGGAAAGACAAATGTCTATTGTCTTAAAAATTGCATGATAGCATTCTGTATCTCTTAGCCTTCCCTGTGATATCAGCCATTTCTTTGGTATCTCTTGTGTTTTTTTTCATCGTGTGACTTACAGAGGTTTTTTCTTTCCTGTGGCACAATACATTACCTTTAGTAGGGAATGATATATATATATATATATATATATATATATATATATATATATATATATATATATATATATATATATATATATATATATATATATATATATATATATATATATATATATATATATATATATATATATATATATATCTCAAAATGAAGCTTAAGAAAATGACGTTTTAGGATGGCATAACATGTTTGAATATCTGATCATCTGTACTAGTTATAATAAGTATGTTAGACCTTCAGAGTTCCAATTTTTTTTTTATAGAACATAACTTCTATCATTACAGTGAGGTGATCGTTCCTGATATTGATAGGCTGACTAATAAATCACATTTTGTAGCTTATGAGCTTTCTTTTGATACCAGTATGAGATCTGTAGCTATTATATTAAGAGAGTTATTTGATGTTAAAGTAACCAATATGAAATTCATGTTAATGAACGAAACGTAAAAGGAAAAAATATCGTTAAGTGATACATATCTGAAGTCAGGCTTAATTTCTTTGAAATTTGAGTATAACCAGTAAAAACGGCGTTGCAATCTATTGATTAATGAACATAATATCCATTATATAACATACAATTAACTGTATATTTAGCTACATTATTAACAGTATTCTTCAAAGTCGTACATGACTTCAAAATGTGATTTTTAATGCCAAAAAAAAAAAAAAACAATATAACTGGATCCTAAGTCATTAGCATCATGATTATTTTTTCAAACATGAATATAAACTACAATGCTAAAAAGTTTAACATAATGTTAATTATGAATAAATTTTGCATGGTGTAAGTAATTGAATATATAGGACTGGAAGAAACTAATCAATTATTACGATGAAATAAAAAACTGGTAAGCATTAAAAGCGCTCTATACTCTACATTCCATGTGAAAAAGATTATACAGTAAATTCTTTGAATATACTTTAACTACAGTATTCTTCTAGTTCATTTAGTACTTCCAAACGTGCTTCATCCTCACTGCCTGACATCAGTTTTCACAATCTTTAAATCTACACATGTTGGTACATTTTAGTCCATTAACCAAGCAGATGCACTTTGATATAACACTTTTTGGAACACTTCCAAGACAAAATATTTAGCAGACCCTCAGGAACAGGTTGACCATCCATCCACTTAATAACCAGCTGGTCTCCCCCATCATTTCTTTCTAGCTTCAAGCCATTACTTACAGGACTTGGAATGTGAAATTTTTGCTGTAAACAGCGTCTCCAAATGGCAGCCTGATAATTTGAATGCTATGCATGCTGTTGAAGACAGTCTGTGCTAGGAGGTAGTTGATGGCTTTCTAGCTCGCCTTTCCTTGCACGGAAAAGGTTGTATCTCAGGTCATTCACACGAGCACAAGATGTCTTGGGTGCGTAGAATTGACAAGTAACTGCTTCAAGTCTCTCCATCATTGCCTCAGAAGACTCCACTCATTGCCAAGTTCCATAATTGTTTCTAGTGTATATTTATCTTTGGTCAGTAATCTAAATGAGCTTGTTTTCCCCTTGTCTGCTGTGGTCGAGATAGAAAAATATAATGTATATCACTTACCTCAACTTAACTCCACCTGCACGTGTTGGAAGTTAAAAGCCCACCCATAACTGTTCAAAACCCGATTTCTTGCCCCCTCTCTCCAAACCACCACATACAAAAAGAAATCAACACCTACACTGGGAGCTCCCACTAAGCCTCCAAAACTCAATTATAAAGCAATTCCAACTCACAACTCAACCAATAATGCAAATCCATCACACAACTCAACCAACTCGACAACCCAACAAGCACTGCTCTTCATCCCCGAATGTCCGCCGAAAACTGGAAACAACCTCCTGTTCACAGTGTTACCAGATCCAAATTATACAAAATCATACACGAAAACTATTGTCTCCACAAAACCACACGCCTCCTTGATCTTAAGATCACTAAGAGTGCCACCAACTCCCCCCACCAAGAGATGGCCACCCATGCCTCAGCACTCCTTCCCGTTCGATGATCCCGCCACTGAATCTCTCATCACACACCGGTCGTCATCTTTTTTGGTTCAACCGCCGTGGAACTTCATTCTCTTGTACTTCAATTGGCCCTTCATCCTCAGTAGACGAGTCCACCACTCTCCTAATATCCAAAACGTGCCGAGAGATTCCATCTACTGAGACATTATTTTGGGAATTCACATTGGTCACAGTACCCCTTTCCCACTGCGACGTGCATCTTGAATTTGGCGGCTTTACCCACACCTCATCTCTAATCTTGATGGAACCTGCCCCTTCATCTCCTTTATCTGTCTTTGGTACCTTGCTTGGATGTTGCCACTCATACTTGAAGGCAGCTTTTTGTGACACAGTTCCTTCATCCGGACCCGACCTAGGGGACATATTATACCAGAAGACTGCTTCCAATGGCGCCATCTGAGCCCTCTCCGCCATGGCCTTGATTGTTCGATGATGTCGCTCTACATTCCATTCCCACTAGGCCGATACGCAGCTCTAAAATAGCAGTTGATAGTCCATTTGTTAAGCATATCCTTAAAAGCCTGTGATCTGAAGGCTGTACTGTTGTCTACCAATACTTCATCAACAGGCCCCCTTTCTAAAAACAACCCATTCAACACTCCTGCAATTTCCTCTCCTATTTCTGCTCTTAGCTCTCTCCAAATGGCCACTCTGCTTGGTCCGCAATCAACCATAGACAAATACAAACCTTGCCTGTAGTGTGTTACATCAAATGCCAATCTCTTCCAGTTGTCTTCCACCCTAAGCTCCCCGGCCTCATGCTCAACTGGCAGAGGATCGATTGACTGGCACTTGCCTCGGCGCCTAACTACTTGCCGGATCTTGTCTCTTGTGACTCCTGGATCAACCTTCCCTGCTACAAACTGAGTCCTATCGACTCTCATGTGATGCATTTGATGTAAGTCCTCCACACTCGGCACTCCTGCACAATACACCCTGACGTCTTTTGACATCTCATCCAGAACGCCTGACCAGGCCTTCCTCACCCTAATTAACACATCTGCCTTGTTCTTCTCCGACGGCACAAAACATAGGCGCAAGTCCATCCCAGACTCCTCTATCAGCTCTCACAAGGTTCTCAAGCGGCGCTTAACAATCATATCCGAGGCTCCCTTCGTCTGAATCCTGTACTCTGCTGTTACGGTCGACTTCAACCAACCAAATACTGTTGTCGAGTCAGTCTTCACCTCAACATCTCGCAGTCTCCACTTCACAGCTAGAATGACTCCTTTCATTACAGCATCCAACTCTGCCGGGTTGATATGGTTATAGTCCTCTTTCCCCCTCAACCATGCACCATCCTACACGGTCTCATTATCAATCTCTAAGATTACTCCTGTGGCAATACTGCTCGCATCGCATGACATGACACCCTTACCTGATTTCGGGGTATACCATCTCCTTCTCACGGGGTCCTCTTGTTTCACTCTTCTTATAATCTCTTGCAGCATCTCCATTGTTTACTGCCCGACCTTGTCTTCCCATATGATGCCCTCTACTCTTCTTTATACTTAACTACAAGCTACCCGTAACCAACCTGCCACAGGATAATGGCCCACCCATTTTCCGCACACAGAAAACAGCTCTCTCCTTCTTAAGTCTTGCTGCACTTCTGGAATCTCATTACCCCTACGGAAAACGAGCTCACCATTCCTCCCTCTTTCCAATCTCAGACCCAAAGCAGTTCCTCCTTCTAGTGGCTCAGGTGGTTTCATAGACAGCCCATACAGACGCAGCTGCTCCACAACTTCCGATACACTAACCTTGGTCTCTTCTACCAGTATATCATCAATATACGAGTTTGCGGCCGCTTCCATCCCTTTCCTCTTGCTTAATACTGTCTTGATGATCTTGGTCATGAATTTTGGTGCTAATATACCAGTATATCATCTATATACGAGTTTGTGGCTGCTTCCATCCCTTTCCTCTTGCTTAATACTTTCTTGATGATCTTGGTCATGATTTTTGGTGCTGAACTTAGTCCAAAGCCCAGCCCCATTAGGCAGTATGTTTTCCTCTATAATTCACAAGTTGGTACTTCCACAGCTTCTCTGCAACGTGGACTTGCAGGTAAGCCGACTTCAGATCAACTATAGCAGAGGCCTCACTTCTCTGCCTCCACTCCCTCAGCGTCTCACTGCAAACATCATTGGCGTCATCTCCAGTGTTAGACATAGCTTATTGGTTAAGTTTGCTGTAGTCCAGTACTGGCCAAACTTTGTTCTTGTTTGGCTGAACCACGGCATCAATGGTAGCACTCCACATTCTACTTTTGTCCCCCATGGCACCAGTATACCGTCATCGATCCACCTCTCCACCTCTTGGTCAAAATCTTTCCTAACATGCTCTCTCATTGCACTCTCATTGCAGGCCACCTTGATCTTTAGTACCGGCTGCCCATCTTTCAAATACCACTCCACCACCCACTTAGTACAGTCAAATTCTGCAATGAAATCCTTGTCCACGATCTTGTACAGACTGGCCTTCTGTTCTGTGGCTAACTCTCCTATCAACTTCACATCTTCCTTGGCCCTTCCCAGCCTTGCATTCACAACTATCACTGTGCACCTAATCCTGCCTCTCGCTACTTGCGAAATGTTCACTGGAACCGGTACATTGCCAAAAACTTCAAATCCATCACGAACTGTTACACCACCCAGTCTGTTAATCATATCCATTCCCATTACTACATATATGCCAGTTATCACCTTAGTAATCACAATTGCTGTAGTTCTTAGGTGTATTCCTTGCACTGTCAACTCTATCTCTTTACTGCCCTCACATTCAGTTTGTCTTCCATCCACTGCTACTATCCCTTCTACCTTCACTGTACATTTCCCCAACAATTGAGAAGCACACACTGTGATGGAACAACCTGAATCGACAAGTGCCATCACCTTCGTTCCTCTCATGCTAACACTGATCACTGGCAATGAAAGTGGAAACGCCTTTAGTTGTCTGAGGGGGTAGCTTTCGGTGCAGCAGCTCCCCCTTGCCCATTTCCCTGCTCGCAGTGGTCATGGCTCCTTGCACTCTCTTGCCACATGAGGCTCACCGCACCTGTAACAACGACCCTTGGACATCTTATTTTCTCCCTCCCTGCCTCTTTGCTGGCCTTGTGATGGCGAGATCTACGGCAGCTGGGACCTTTGCTGCCATACCATCAATGAAGGTCCTCTTGCTGCAACTGCTGCAACTTCTTGACCCTCACCACCTGATGTTAGTACTCTAGCACTTGCAATTAGCTCAGTCATATCTACTGTTTCAACATCCTTTGTCAGCTGATGTTCCATGGAGACCCCAATCTGGGAAACCAGTCACAAATGCCAGCTTTACGGCCGCTTCTAGACCCTCACCCTTCCATCCTGCCAGTCCTGCTAATTGCCTGATCTCATTTGCAAAATCATCTACTTGTTCACCTGTCCAGGGTGTCTTCCTAAGCCTTCCATAGGCCTCAAACTTCCCCTATGAGAAGGCCAAACTCAATCAGCTCTATATCTTCTTAGCATCTAGCTGATCTTCATCACTCATTTCGAGATACAGATTCAAAGCATCTCCTTCCAGGTACAAAAGTATAGCTGGTTAAATCCTTAAATTCCACTAGTCTCACCACCAACTCGGCCTTTTTTAGCCAGGCAACCACATCACCTTGGCTATCAAATTATTTCATCATTTTACCACGCAATTTGCTTTTCCTGCCATAGTGATTTTTAGACAGCCTAGATAGCTTGTGGTTGAGATAGAAAAATATAATGTATATCACTTACCTCAACTTATCTCCACCTGCACGTGTTGGAAGTTAAAAGCCCACTCACAACTGTTCAACACCCGATTTCTTGCCCTCTTTCTCCAAACCACCTCATATAAAAAGAAATCAGCACCTACAGTGGAAGCTCCTGCTAAGCCTCCACAACTCAGTAATAAAGCAATTCCGTCTCAAAAGTCAACCAATGAAGCAAATCCATCACACAACCAACTCAACAACCCCACAAGCACTGCTCTTCATCCCCAAACGTCCGCCGAGAACTATAAACAACCTCCCGTTCACAGTGTTGCCAAGCAGTGTTACCAGATCCAAATTATACAAAATCATAAACAAAAACTATTTTTTACATAAAGCCACATCTGGAATTGCACTAATGCTGTCACAACCTGTGAAAGCATGCATACCAATTAATCCTTTGTAAACATCAGCTCCAAATGCTGCATTAACCCTTTCCATCGACACAATCTTTGTACTTGTCTTTGTCCTGCATTTCAGATACTGATGACCACTAATGATATTCTGGAAAGCCATAAATATTAGCACATCTGTTATCATTAGAGCTACTACAAACTTCTTCATGTCCTTGATTTACAGCATGTGCAGCATGAAAGAGAAGAAGGCCATCAGCTTCTTGAGTGCATGATAGATCAAGTACTATCACACTTCCATTTTGGGTTATCTCAAAGTACTAGTCAGCATCTGTAACAAAGATTACCCTCTGTTCTAGTTTGTTCCTATATTGGTCTTGCTTCCATTCATTCACAAGAAATGTTATAAAGTTGGTTTTGCTGGCACTCTGTCTTATAAATGATCTCCACTGACAGACAAGCTGGTTAGCAGTGATGCTCTGAAGGATTGGCCCATTGTTTTCTCCTCTAAGCCTTCTTTCTGAATATTTGATTAATAGATCAGAATAGGTATCAAACACAACATTAAATCTTTGAGCGAACCTCCCTCCTTCAGTGTCATTGCAAAGACTGTCCATGCATTATCTCCAAACGTATTATGGTCTTCTTTCACTTTCTGCGCTAACATCATACTGTCAATTACAGACACTGAAAATAATGGCATTTCCTCTTCCGGTGTTACATCCTTGTTCAATGTTGTAGCTAGGATTGCCTTGTTTGTCTTCCTTTGTAAACCCTCTTCAGTTCTAGAGCCCATGGCATTAGCCCAAGAGGATAGGTAAGTATATCTGCCATTTGTAGGTTTCAAACTTGGGCAATAACAGTGATCCTCCCGAACAGTGATCTGTCTGCCCTCAGTGTGATTGCTCTCCCAGTTTGTTTATTCACTTCTCTCTTCTTACACAAGATGCTAAAGGTTTTCAGTTTATTGTGCTTGATAGTATCAAGGAACTGTGTAACAGGTGGGTTGCATACTAACCATTCTTTTTTAAACTTCATGTAACATTTTCCTCCAACATCTAGAGCATCGAGTAAATCTGAAGCAATCCCTGGAGTGGCAGCCTTTCCTGTTGAGATGCAGACAATGTCCTATTGGCTGGAAAATGGATTTATCAAAGCTGTAAATAAGACTGACTATTAGTGGAGATGCATCTACATTCTTATTAATTCTTGATTGCTGCAGATCATGATGAAGTGGCTCTGTTATATTCTCTTGCACCATGTTTCTTAACTGACCTAAAAATGCACTTCTGTGTTCAGATGTTATGTAATAATGCCTGACTGCCCATGACTTCAGACTGAATCTGGATGTTCCTTCTGGTGATTACGTAATTGAGATTACCTAATTGTGCTTTCGGGAAAGAGCCCCAAGCTCGTAACTTCCCATCTCCTGATCGGTTCCATTTTGTACTTAGTGATACTTATCATACTTGTTCTTAAAACTATGGATTGAGCTAGCATTAACTACCTCCTCGCTTAGCAAATTCCAATTACCAACTACTTTTACACTAAAAAAAGTACTTCCTTACATCCTGCAAAGAAGTTTTCTTACGAAGCTTCAACCTATGACCTCTACTTCTAGGGCCAGCCATATCAAAATATCGATCCCTATCCACTCTATCATAACCATGATGGAATTTACAGACTGTCCCCATATCCCCCCTCAACCTTCTAGTTTCGAGTGATAGTAAGTCTAATTCCCTCAGCCTCTCCTCATAACTGAGATTATGTATTTCTGGCACCAGTTTTGTGGGATGCCTCTGAACTTTTTCAAGCTTAGCTACATGCTGTTTCAAGTGCGGCTTCCAAAAGGGGGTTGCATATTCAAGTTTTGGCCTCACATAGGTTACATAAATATTTCTGAACATTTCCTTGTCCATGTGCCTGAAGGCTACCCTTACCTTTGCTAAGAAAACATATGCTGCTCTTACTATGCCATTTATATGTATTTCTGGAGACAAACCTGCCAATATGTTTACTTCTAGATCTCTCTCATTCTCTGTCTCTTGAAGTTGTACTCCTGCCACTGAGTAGCCAAGCTTGGGCCTTTTTGTACTTGTACCCATTCTCACTACCTTACATTTTGAAGTACTGAATTTCATTAGCCACTTTTATAACCACTCATGCAGACTATTTAGATCTTCCTGAAGTTCTCTGCCAGTGTTCTCGTTTCTTACTTTCTTCACAATCTTTTCATTATCTGCAAACATATTCATGAATGAATTTACAGACTCTGGTAGGTCATTTACATATACAAGGAACAAAAGTGGCCCTAAAACTGAACCCTGTGTAACTCCACTACTAACTCTTCTCCACTCAGACACTGAGTGTCTTACTCTAATCCTCTGTTCCCTTCCTTCTAAGTCTGTTTTTATCCATTTCAAGACATTTCCACCTATTCTAGCCATTGCTGTCTGAGTGTCTCTGTTCACTGTTGCTTCGAGTGCCTGATCTACTGGAAGATGACTAAAAGGGTTATTATTTGACAACTGCACAGAAAAGCATCCATATCTGAAGGCTTCATACACTCCAGGATGCGTGTTCCTAAATGATTACATCTGGGCATAATAAAACAGGGAGGTATATGGCATAGTTTGTCCTGTCATATGCAAAGGACCAGGGAATCAGTGCTCTGATGGCATGCACATGGAGCTCCCAGTTCCCTTCACTAGATGCATGCAGCAAGTCAAAGTTAATGTCCTCAACCATGTCAGTGTAAGACATCCAAAACACTGAAAGATCACCACTTGAATAGCGAAGATGGCCAAGGAAGCTGAGACCAAATTGCCTTGAGTTCTATAAAGCTTTGAGTCTGCAAGAAACTGGAAATATCTTCCTGTTTCAGATTTGTGTTGCTTAACTTGCCTAGGGCATCTTGAACTTCCAGGTACTCATGTTCATCTGCTTCCACTAGTGACATGAATTGTTCCCAAATTAACCTCATCAAAGCCTCATACGCGAGTTTGTGAACTGAAGAACCCCATTAACAGAACCTTCTGCAATGACACCAGATTCAATACATATATCATGTAAGCCAGCATCTTGAAACCTCATTCCTAGGACAGCAAGAGCATTGCAGATAGTATGGAATGCCCTCATCCTGATAATGACACTGGTATACTTAACACTGTGTCTCCAGGCAATCTCCGATACTTTTGCAAAAATGGCTTGATCTACGACAATGACAATAACTGGCAGTTGTAGTTTGGTACTGATAGCCTCAGACTAATACAAAATTTCAAAGGCTGTTGTCAAATCAGTTTCAGGGGAGTTTATTGTTGGGAGGTAACACAGGAGGCCTACTTTGATGGAGATATCATTTCTCAGTTTTATGGTCAATCCAGCTTGGGATGCTTGCATTTTCAACAGCTGAAAGTATGTGAAGGATCCAGATGAAGTTGATACTGCGAGTAGTGCCTGCAGCTTTATCAGCTTTCTTACTGTTTGCTGTACTCATCTGCAATGGTCACGGACCCACTCTCTTTCCAGCAATGTAAGTTTGCAGCTTGGTGTGCTCTGCAGAAATATCTCTTTGTTTTTTCTTATCAAGAGTTGAAAGAGCAGGTTCTGGAAGGCGAGGACCAAGCATTTTTGGTTGTACAGCAATGCCATTAACACGATGGGAGGCTTCCTTGCCTGTCAGGGTTTCCTCAAGTCATTCAATATTATCCCATGCCAAAGTTGTAGAAAATACTTTGCTGCAAAGTAGTAGGTAAGACCACCAGTTCATTATGTGTAGCAGCTAATTACTGTAGGCAGAGGGCTGTGTCATTTCCTTCAAGTTGTTATTATGATACACCATGTCCTAGTCTTTTTAACATATGGATTAATTCAAGTCTGTTTAACATATGGATTAATTCATATTACCTGTTAATATTCTAATACCATATGGAAGCAAGAAATGTTTTGAAGGTTACTGCTTTCCCTGTGTTGTGGCATAGATCAAATTCTGACCAAGAGATTGTATTAGTAATTTTACTCTTCTGGATGGGTTTTCATTTTCAGATTCCCCTGTGAGAACACCAATCAAGAACTGCTGCAGGAGACATGGTGGATTCATGGCCTCTTCAGTAACATCAGATGGATGATAGGGCCATGGAGATTTTGCACAGTTTTCATGTATTGATGAGCAAACATAACATGATGCCTGGTGATTTAAGTAGTTTATGTCACTTGTTTTGTCCTCAACATTTTAAGTTCATTTTCAACTTTTCTATTTTCTATGACCATATCTTGCATTGTAACATTGCTTGGAACTGCTATCAGTTTTCCAGCTACATCCTAATATATGTAAAGAATGTCACCAAATTCCGATTCTAGTCTCCGTCTGATGTGCTTCTTAACAGTCAGTAGCCATGAAAACATGGCTACTGGAACAATCAGCTCATCAGACAGCATTTAATTTCTTATGAAGGAGAAAAGGTCAGCGTAAGCATCAGACTGAACTTTGTTGTAAGCGGCTTCAGATTCATATTCAGCCTTGCTTACCGACCTTATATTTGAACATTTTAGTGATTTCCTAGTATAATTTCTGTAACAAGAGTTATGATAATGAGTTTCTGCAGCTACAATGGCCTGACTTGTGATGACTAGGATCTTGTCATCTTGTTTCTCCACAGCACATTGTTGAAGTCTCTCATCAACCCTCAGCTGTCTGGCCTTGATAAGGTTTTCATGAGTTGATGTTCCTTTTAAGTTATCTCTTCCACAGAATTTACATTCAATTTGAAACACTGGATGTGGAGGGCATTATGTGCTGTCACTTGCGGTTCCACTACTCCCAGCATCTTCATCCGACTTTTAAGATGATTTACTTTTACGGATCTCCAAATCTCTTTTCAGTGTAAAACGGCTCTTACATTGTCTGTGGTAGCTTACGCTGGGCACCTCATGCTCGTGTAGACCTCCTTCAATATGAAAAATTGGTGCATGATTCCTCACTCTGGCAGCATCAAGAAGAGTCAGCCATGAGTGGTAGTCATGGGGTGTAACTAGGGTTACTGCATCTTTATCTTATGTTTCAAAGTGTATGATGCATTTTTTCATTGAAGATTCCATCTTTTCATAGCAGGCTTTCTGTCGTCCGTAGAAACTACATGCCACATCTATCTTCATTGCCAGTAATCTGGAAGAGGAAGATATGTACTGATTCTTCATAACCGTTGCCTGTAGCCTATATAGAGAACAATATGATAGAGGTTATTTTAACATCAAATAACTCTCTTAATATAATAACTACAGATATCATACTGGTATCAAAAGAAAATTCATAAGCTACAAAAGGTGAATTGTTAGTCACCCCATTAATATCAGGAACGATCACCTCACTGATATGAAAGAAATTAAGCTCTATAAGAAAAAAAATTCGGAACTCTGAAAGCTGGACATGCTTATAACTAGTACAGATGGTCAGATATTCAGACATGCTATGTTATTCTAAAACGTTCTTTTCTGAAGCTTCATTTTGATATATAACATTCCCCACTACAGGTAATGTATTGTGCCACAGGAAAGAAAAAACCTCTGTAAGTCACGCGATGAAAGAAATCACGTGATAAAAAAGAAAAAAAAACTGATATCACAGGGAAGTCTAAGAGATACAGAATGCTATCATGCATTTTTTAAGACAATAGACATTTTTCTTTTAGTTAATCACTGTGAGATCTTCTGCTCAAATATGGTACCAATGGCTAAAATTTTGAGACCAGGCTCATGTACTAAACCCAATCAGCGTCAGACTGGGTAACGAAATCGAGATTCTCAAGCTATTATTATTATTATTATTATTATTATTATTATTATTATTATTATTATTATTATTATTATTATTATTATTATTATTATTATTATTATTATATTGTAGGGATATACATTTATCATATACTTTTTATTTATATAATTGATTAGTTAATTTGTTTTTCACAGACATATGATAATGGAGAAATTTCTGTAATTAGTTTTAATCTTTAGAGCATCAGCATCATTCACTCGTCACTGCATTAGACTGTAGGTGACATTCATTGAGACTTAGTTGACATACACACACGTCTGTCAATAGCCCTGCTAATATACAGACCCTCTCATTAGTGACCTTGCATGTCTGGCAGTAGCTCTTAGTATCTCTGATAGCACACAGACGTGATTACAAGTCACTAATTACACTTGTTATCCTTACCTAACTGGCTGTGTCTACCCTGTTTTTACCTGCCGGGTGGTTGCAGCTTCTGCATTGAGCTTGCTGTGAGCTGTGGGCAGGTGTTGTTGGTAGGTTAAGCCAGCAGCACAGAAGGGAGAACTCCGCCCCTGGTGAATTAATACCGTCCACTGTCCTCATAGATCATAGTAACCGCCTTGTAATTTCCTATCCTCCCCCTTCTCAATCCTAAGCACGAAAATCTGTTCCTACTACTATCTTACTTTCGAATCTAGATTCAAAAAGCTGGTTTCGTTTTCAATTGCATATTTTTTTATGCAATTTGGAATTATACCTAAATCTTTGTAAAACTACGTTAATTTTAACCTAATGGTTCGTTAATCTAGGTGTAAAATCTTGTGAATAATCTTGTTTGGGAACCAGTGGGTGATCATTATCCTTTTTTTTAATTACTTAATTACCTAATTATATAGATCATTATCACTTGCCCAGGATTTTGATATTTTATGTATCTCGGAAACCAAATGTGATCAAGTTGACAGTGATGCCATCCCGGGTTTTTGTCCATTTGAATGACTTTGAATATTTTGTAAGTAGGAACTACAAAGGGCTAGACCTATGTGCTTCTGAAATACGCAATAACCTTAATGATGATGATATCGAAGTGTTCGTAAGAATGTTTGTACTCTTATTCGCTGATGATACTATTGTTATGGCAGAATCAGCAGAAGACTTGCAAATTGTTTTAAGTGCTGTTCATAAATATTGTAGTATGTGGCACCTTTCAGTTAATACCAGCAAGACAAAAATAGTAATACTCTCGAGAGGCAAGGTTAGATCATACCCCCATTTCTTGTTTGGTAATTCTGAGTTGGAAGTGGTAGATGATTATGTTTACCTGGGTACAACCTTTAACTTTAATGGATCTTTTAATTAAGCTATTTATTGAGGGTAAACTTAATCGACAAATATATTTTTCTTAAGTTTACTAATTAGATTAATATTTTTCACAATAATATAATTGATATATTTTTTA
>JAXCGZ010000277.1:0-12500 GCA_037179515.1 Halocaridina rubra
ACCATGAAAACTAATTCTTTTTTGTAGACGTTATATTGTGCGACCTGTCACTCAGCTTTCAAATAATTTTTCTTGTTTATTGTTGTGAAATGACGCCTGCTTAATGCATGGCATTCATATATTATGCAAATGATTCTCATTCTTCTGCCTTTCTTTTTTCCCTCTTCAAATAATGTGAAAATGAAAAATGTCACTTTAGAAACATTATTTGGCATTTCCCAGCGGTTCTAAATTTAGGAATGGCGCCCTCGTTTTATTTAGTGCAATACAATCTAAAACTCACATAATGGAATTGTGTTAGTCTATATGTGTTATCATATAGACTTATGGATTCGGTTTTACGTCACGAACTCCCTTTTCTACTAAGGGCTAGGACGGTTGCCTTCTTACGAAGGACTTGTTTTGGCAGATGTAATCGTTACCCTGAGTGTATGCCCTTACTAACCTCAGTCCGTGACGGGGCGCGAACCCTCGACCTGCCGCCTCAGAGTCGCAGACACTACCATTCTGCCACGGAGACTACTTGTTATCATATAGACTTATATGATAACTAAACTATACTATTTCATCAGTTTCTTCTTATTTTTAACTATCTTCTCTTTTTCCTTTTCCTCACCAAGTTGTGTCCTCTGCTGGAGACAGCTGATTTATCGTCATTGAATTTTCCACTTGAGATTGTTAATATTTGTAACTGTGATCATTACACCTCTTTTATGGATAATGGAGGATAGTACATGTAATTCATGCAGTCTCTACAAATTACTCGGTTCAAGTACGTCACGCTGTAACTTATCCATACGCTTGTGTACTCTTTTTTTTTAGACACGCAAATGCTGTTTTTTTCTTCTTCTTTATAATTAATCATCTTTTTTTCTTCATCTTCATCACCATCATCGTTATCTACATTTTCTAATTTTTCTCCTGTTTTATATTTTCTCCCCATTTTCTCATTTTTTCTTCTCTCTTTATATTTCTTTTTCTACTTTTTCATCAACAATCTTTTTATTTTACTTTATTTTTTAATCATAAATCTCCACCTCCTCCTTGTCGTAATTAACGAAATTTCCATTAAAGTTTGCAAAATGTAAACAATAATTCTATTTTCGCATTTAATATCCATATCTGAGGACTACTAAGTATCTGAGTTCTTCTGGTAATAGTACTCAGCCATTTCTTGCACATCAGCTCCCGATAACCAAAGGTGAATGCCCCTTGTGCCTTTGTATTAACTACTGCTTGGTGTTCAGGTCTTCACGGAGCTCTCAGTGGCTGTCTCACCTTTCTCGCCATACGCCTGAATAGATATTTCTCTATTTGTCAATCGGTTGACCATGTTGGCCAGCCATGCGTTGCTTGAGCAAAGAGGTTTTCTTCCAGTGTCTTGCTAGGACTATCCTGGAAACCCTCCCCATTTATCCAGGCTTGGGACCGGTACTGAGCTAAGCTGGCCTGCTTAAGCTCTCAGTGGCTAGTACTGTTCTTTTCTCTTATAGCAATTTTAGTTCTCTCAAGTCAAGTATTCATGAACGCATACATATCATTCGAAACTCAATGGCATGTAGTGTATGGTCGCAATACTGACCCTTGTGGTTCCCAATCCATACCATTCCTCCAGTCTTATACTGCATGTCTGACTGACTCTTTAAAGGGGGGTTTACACGGTCAAACGGTTCGTCGAACGCGGTTCGACAGACAAGTGTTTGAAGTGATGTTCGAACGTGTGAACGGGGTATTTGGTTGTCAAAAAGTTTTCATATATATTCGTCTGTTTAGTTTTACCAGTTAAAACTCTCTCTCTCTCTCTCTCTCTCTCTCTCCTCTCTCTCTCTCTCTCTCTCTCTCTCTCTCTCTCTCTCTCTCTCTCTCATCACTTCAAACACTTGTCTGTCGAACCGCGTTCGACGAACCGTTTGACCGTGTAAACCCTACTTTACGTTCTCCTCTCAATAGACATCTTCCTCAACGCAAAACATGTTCACCTCCTTCTCCCTATATTTTCAAAAACACAAGCAGGCTATTTCATGTGACTTCACCAATTTCAATTTAATATATAAAGAGTGGGTGTACATGGTTCAAACCTTCCTGTTTAACAATAATGGAAAACCCTAGTTTAAGAAATTGCGTTCTGGGATTTAAATCTGCGACAAAATCAAGACTTTTTTTGGAAGTTTTTTGTATGTATGTCTTTGGGTGAAAATAGCCAAAAAGAATCATATAAATATGTAATTAAGGTTATTGACAGCACAAAACAAATCTTCATTACTGTTCCTAGTCATAATTATGACTTATTAAATAACAATAAAAAAATCAAGGAAGGTTTAACAACATTTCCAAATAGACCAAGTAAACTAAATGCAAAGCCAGTGTCTCTCTCTCTCTCTCTCTCTCTCTCTCTCTCTCTCTCTCTATATATATATATATATATATATATATATATATATATATATATATATATATATATATATATATATATATATATATATATATATATATATTCTACCACTCTCACTCTCTCTCTCTCTCTCTCTCTCTCTCTCTCTCTCTCTCTATATATATATATATATATATATATATATATATATATATATATATATATATATATATATATATATATATATATATATATAATATATATATATATATATATATATACTACCAATGCTATCCAATATGAAGTTCATAACATTGGAGATCTTTTGCTCAGAATAAGAGAAAAACGTATAGAATGAGGATAATATAAACCGTTTCTATTCGTCCCAAAAGGCTCTCTCAAGATCATATGCGAGAATACAGGATTTCGGTTTTGCCGAAATACATGATTTTTTTTTCAGAAAAGTACCTTAGTCTATATGCGATGAGATCAACACTTTTATCTTTTTTTTTCATTTTTATCTTTTTTTCATTTTATTTTACTTTATTAAATTCTATTATTGATAACGTAAGCATAATTCATTAGTGACAAATAACACCTCATCTCTCTCTCTCTCTCTCTCTCTCTCTCTCTCTCTCTCTCTCTCTCTCTCTCTCTCTCTCTCTCTCTCTCTCTCTCTCTCTCTCTCTCTCTCTCTCTCTCTCTCTCTCCTCTTCATAGTCGATCAGAAAACTCTTATATTAGTTATGATTCGCTGGAAAAGTAAATATATTATTAAGTCCCTGCCAATGCCCACTCGGACAGCTTAGAGACCATAACACCAACTGGAAGCCATATTAGAGGAAAATCAACAATAATAATAAAAACAGCAAAAATTATAATAAAAATAATAATAATAATGATAATAAAAATAATAATAATAATAATAATAATAATAATAATAATAATAATAATAATAATAATAATAATAATAATAATAATAATAATAATAAAAATAATAATAATAATAATAGTAATAATAATAATAGTAATAATAATAATAATAATAATAATAATAATAATAATAATAATAATAATAATAATAATAATAATAATAATAAAAATAATAATAATAATAATAATAATAATAATAATTATTATTATTATTATTATTATTATTATTATTATTATTATTATTATTATCATTATTATAATTATTACTATTATTATTACTATTATTATTATTATTATTATTATTATTATTATTATTATTATTATTATTATTATTATTAGTCACAAAGCCAATTAAGGCTGAGAGATGTTATGGAATCTATCTATATCAATTTTGAGAAAGGACAACCATTGTAATTACCTAATCTTAATTACCTTCTGAGGCAGGGGAGTTGGAATACTTCCCCAGGGTTCCCCGGCACTTCGTGTGAATGGACTAAATGGGGTGGAACGGGGGGACTGGCATTCCCCTCCTCCGTATTTTCTCTTCCTAAGGAGTCAAAGAATTATGCCTAGACTCAGCCATTCCCCTTTTTAGGGAAAAATGGATCATGTTATATAGACAAACTTACAGGAAAGACCCCTATAACCGTAACTCCTAGTCTCCTTGTTGGTTGCATATTAATATTCAATTATATAAATCATATTTGTACTTAAAACTATGAATTGAGGTAACATTAACTGCCTCTTCACATAGCGAATTCTAATCATCAACTACTCTTACACTATAAAGGTATTTTTTTACAGCCTGCAAAGAAGGTATCTGACGAAGCTTCAAACTATGACCATTAGTTCTAGAACCAGCCATTTAGAAGATATCGATCCCTATCCACTCTGTCAAAATCGCTAGTTAATTTAAAAACTGTCACCATATCTCCCTTCAATTTTCCATCTTCGAGTGATGATAAGTTTAATTCCCTCAGTCTCTCTTCGTAACCGAGATTGCGTACTTCTGGCACCAGTTTCGTAGCATGTCTCTGAACTTATTTTTTTTTTAGTATATTTATATGTTTTTCAAGTGCGGATTCCAAAATAGTGCTGCATGTTCAAGCTTTGACCTCACATAAGATACATAAATATTTTAGAACATTTCCTTGGCCATGTGTCTTAAGGCTACCCTTACAGTTGCTAAGAAAGTTTATGTTGCTCTTACTACGCCATTTATGTATATTTCCAGAGAGAAAGCTGTCAAAATGTTTACTCCCAGATCTCTCTCATTCTCTATCTCTTAAAGTTCTGCATCAGCTATTGAGTATCTAAGGATAGGCTTTCTTGCACTTGTATGCATTCTCATTACCTTACAATTTGACATACTGAATTTCATTAGCCCCCTTTTCTGACCATCCATGCAAACTATTTAGGTTTTCCTGAAGTTCTCTGCCATTGTTCTCGTCAATCTTTGCATCATCTGCCAACATAATCAAAAATTAATTTACAGACTATGGTAGGTCATTTACGTATACAAGGAACAAAAGTGGTCCAAAAACTGAACCCACTAGAACCCCATTACTAACCCTTCTCCAGTCAGACTGATTGTCTTACTCTAACCTTCTGTTCACTTCCTCCTAAGAAAGTTTTTATCCATGCCGAGACATTTCCACCAATTCCTGCCATTACCTGCAGATTCTTAATAAGTCTCCCATGTGGGACCATATCAAATGCATTCTGACTATCTAAGACTATGCAATCCACCCAGCACTCTCTCTCTCTCTCTTGTAAAATCTGACTTACCTCATCATAAAATTCTAATAAGCTTGTTACTGTTGATCTGCCTTCTCTAAAGCCATGTTGTCTCACTGACAAATAAGTTGAAGGATTCCAACTAAAGAGAGATGCCTTTTCTTAGTAGTTTCTCCATAAATTTTTAAACTCTGCTGGTCAAGGAAACAGGCCTATAGTTTAAAGATGTATCTCCCCTTCCCTATTTGAAGATAAGTACTACATTTTCTAGTTTCCAGCATTTTGAAATCTCTCCAGATTCCAGCGACTTTACAAATATGATGCACAGGGCCAGTAATATTGGTCCAAAGCATTCTCGAAATTCAACGCTCTGCATGCCTGTGTAGCTGAAATGATGATATTCTCTAATACCCCTTCAATCTGAGGGTGTGAAGAATTTTCTACTTCTAGTACTGACTTAATCTCCTTGTTCAATTCCTCGCAGATCTCTTTATCTGTCGCAGTGATGCTTTCATCTGCCCTCTTTACCTTTAAAACCTATTCTTTGACCTTCAGTTTCCCCTGACAAAACTGTGATAAAGCTTGGGATTTCCTTTAGCCTTCATGGTAATATACCTCTCTCTCTCTCTCTCTCTCTCTCTCTCTCTCTCTCTCTCTCTCTCTCTCTCTCTCTCTCTCTCTCTCTTCTTTTACTTAAGTATTCATTACTTGCTCGCTTTTGTAAGTCTGCCAGGCATTTATATTTTTTCTCCTCCAATACCTATACAAGCAATTGGTTCTCCACTCATTAACTCTCTAACTGTTAAACTGATAATTTCAGAAGACAAAAATTAGTCCATTTTTAACCAAGATATGCAGTCACAGGATTAACTTTATCATAAGTGAGAAATCAAAAGCTCACTCGATTTAAAAAATAATAATAACAATAAAATGAGGAAAAGAGTAAAAGACAACAATGAGATACTTGAAACCTCAACTCAACAAATATTGATTGGTCGTTTTTTCTTTTGTATTTTTCTTTATATTAAATTGAGACTTCTAAGCTAACTGTTATAGGATGAATATTTTTTAACGATATATAAACTTGCAGGATCAATTAATCACAGCCAATAAAAGCTCCCCCCGATTAAGAAAAAAAAAGTAATTCGATGATATCCGATTGTGACACCTCTCTTCTATCTTGTGGGACAGTGTCAAATGCTTTCTGGAAGTCTAGGAATATGCAATCTGCCCAGCCCTCTCTTTCCTGTAAGATTCGGCTTACCTCATCATTAAATTCTAATAAGTTTGTTACTGTTGATCTACCTTCTCTGAAGCCATGTTGTCTCATTGACAAAAAGTTGAAGGATTCCAAGTGAAGACAGATATCTTTCCTCAGCAGTTTCTCTATAACTTTGTAAAGTATACTGGTCAAGGAAACTGGTCTATAGTGTGTAGGCGTGTATAAATGTTTTGTATGGGTAATATTCTGTATGTATTTAAAAAAAAAAAACTTCTGCCTGAATTTTCCCATCTCTTGACCAATATTCATAAGGACACGAATACTAGAATACCAATAACAATAATAATGTCGTCATGTATCTAATTCCAACTATTAACTGACTTCCACACATATTGCAACGAGTACTTACGACTTTCAGGGTATGTTCTGTGTGTAAGAGCCTGTGTGAGTGAGCATGTGTGTAAGTGCGCGTGTGAGTGTGCATGTGTATGTGTGTGCCATTTTTAATTTCAGGTGGTTGAAATATTCTATAGAGAAATTAAAAATGTAGCCTTATTCTGGATATCCCGCAAAATTCCTTTTATCTTCTCTCAAAGAGATTCTTAAAAATACCCAAATGGAGGTACGTACGCAATGTAAAGAGGATGGGCAAGAACTACTATGTAGCTATGTACGTAAGTTTAAGCATGCACACACACACACACACACACACACACACACACACACACACACACACATACATATATTATAATATATATATATATATATAATATATATATATATATATATAATTATATATATATATATATATATATATGTTTCCACTTCCAGGTAGGCTTTTCAGCCTGTTAGTGAGTTCAATCAAATAATTGATCCTTGAGAAAGTGTGGCTGGAAAATTGAGAATGGATGTCATTCCTATCGCCCTACGATAGTCTCGATTCTGGGTCTACCAAGTCCGCAGTCAAGAGAGCTGACCACTCAGCCATCGTGATCCCCATGTATATATATATATATATATATATATATATATATATATATGTGTGTGTGTGTGTGTGTGTGTGTGTGTGTGTGTGTGTGTGTGTGTGTGTGTGTGTGTGTGTGTTATAATGCATATTAGTAAGTTATGCATATGGGTATGTATGTATGCATGCATGTATGTACGTATGTGCATGTATGTATGTATGTATGTATGTATGTATGTATGTATGTATGTATGTATGTATGTATGTATGTATGTATGTATGTATGTATGTATGTATGTATGTATGTATGTATGTATGTATGTATGTATGTATGTATGTATGTGTGTGTGTGTGTATGTATGTATGCATGCACCTAACTGAATATACTAGTCACTAACTGTGCTCTTGGGAATCAACCCATGCTTATAACTTTCCCTAACCGTTAGATTAGGTTAGGTTAGTTTAGATTGGGTTGGTTTGGGTTGGGGTGGGGTGGATTGGTTTGGCTTAGTTGGCTTGGGTTGGGTTAGGGATGTATGTATGCATGAATGAAAGGAGATATGTATATTTGAGTGTCGTCTCTTTCTGTTCAGAATGTTACATAAACACAAAAGAGATGCATACGAAAAAAATTACCAATTCCAAATTTATGATATCTTAAGACACTCATTCCAATAAAGAGAGAATTCTCACGGTAAACATTCACTACACGCAGAACCCGTCCTGAGTATTATGGCAACACCTCATAAATAAAAATTTAATAAAATAAAAATATTTTCGACAATAAAATCAATTTTCCTGGATTTAATACCCATAGCACATACCAATTAATAATTCTTAAAAGATTAATAACAGTACTCGTATAAAGCACACAGGAGATATATTTTTTTCTTACCCAGATAATACTGTTCTTTAAGCATGGTACTGTCTAAAGGGGGGTTTACACTGTCAAACGGTTCGTCGAAAGCGGTTCGACAGACAAGTGTTTGAAATGATGTTCGAACGTGTGAACGGGGTATTTGGTTGTCGAACACGTTCGACAAACTTGTTCGGCAACCAAATGCCCAGTTCACACGTTCGAACATCACTTCAAACACTTGTCTGTCGAACCGCGTTCGACGAACCGTTTGACCGTGTAAACCGCCCTTAAGGAGCATATCCCACAGACGTGATGTAATCTAAAACTTCTCCACTGTATTCTCATTCCTAGACAAAAATAGCATTACTTAGAAAGCGTTGCCCACATCCTAAGAGGAAGGATCTCAACTACGCAGGTTATAAAGATGGTACTTCTACTAACAAAGGACGTGACGCCTCTTTGGAAGATTTTGGAGGGAGGGAAGAGAATGGACGGCTAGACGTGGAGAGAGTCGAGTGTCGAGAAAATATGGAAGAGGAGGAACAGAAACGTGAAAATGTATGATCCGGAAGAGGACGTGGAATAAAAAAAAAAAAAAGTTAATTATCTCCCAAGGGTATCAACTCGTAATTAATCCGAGATGGATTATCTATAATATCTCTCATTTTTATACGATACATCTTTTTTCTAAAGGATTGGCATATAACTGGGTCCAAGGAAAACTGACCGGGACTTAGACCCGATTTCTTAAACAGTATGAACCTAAGATACCATATTGTTAATAAGCTAGACACACACAAATGGATTTCATAAACGCATCTGACGAGGTTCTGCGTATGGCTAGCATCCCGTACGGTATCCTAGCCATACTCAGAACCGCGTCAGATGCGTTTATGAAATCCATTTGTGTGTGCCTAGATAACTAACAATATGGTATCCTAGGTTTACACTGTTTAAGAAATCGGGCCTTAATGTTACAACTAGCTGTTAAGTGAATGAAGAGTATTCAAGAAGATTTCAAGAAACAGTTCTTGCAGGTAAATATTGAAATACTTACAGACCAATCAAATATGCGGAAAATATTACTTATATAAATAAATATGGTAACTGAATTCTGACCAGTTTTAAATGAATATTCATGCTGATTTACTATATTCATCATATCTTTACTAGTTTGGCAAAAGTAAAATCATTTTCAATCTCTACAAGGTGTTTCTATACTATATTGCTATTTTGATGGGGGTGATATTTTTTGTTATCAAAATATTTTTAATTGTTTTACTGTCATAGAAGGTGAGATTTGCATTGAATAATTTGAGCAGCCATCTCATATTATTAATACATATTTTTTTTATGAGTGTGACACCGGGACAGGCAGAAACTGCCCTCATCAATAAAGGCCCGAGCACGAGAAAATACCAAGACGAAGGAAAAGAAAAGGGTTAAGGGCAAGGCAGAGATGAGGTAATGTCTCACAAAGGAAAACGACAGACAGAAAAAAAAACAAAGTACAGAGGACCAAGAGATATGGAGTGATAAGTATGGTAAGCAAAAGGTGTTCGGAAGGGGTTCATTCTCTCTACTGTATTATCATTGCAATAATTTCTAAAATAAGAGGTGGACAACACTGACCTGATAATTTCAAACCCTTGTTTTAAGAATTTAGGGGTGATAATGCGTAATGGTCTCAAAAACATGGATGAATATATATATTTTTACATTAATACGATGACCAGAGTAAAAAAAAAGTATAAAAGATTATCTGTTGGATTTATATAAATACTGAAGTTGAAATTGAAAGGTTTAATATATGAATTAGTATATCTAAAGAAGCCTTTAAAATATATTACAATAATAAAATAGAGATGGAACCTCCACCGAATTCACTTTGCTGGCCTTACTCTTCCACTTTCAATAGTATTAGATCGTTCTTCAAATCAGTCAGTGTGAATCTCGTCTTCACTTAGAATATTTTGTTAAAGCGACTCCAGTAAAATAGCAACAACTATACAGGATACCTTGCAAAGATTGCAAATTAATGAACAGTGGCCAAACTAGTACAGATTTTATAAAAAGAGTAAATTAGCACAAATATTCAGTTAAAACTGGTCAAAATTTCTAATATAATAATTATTCATTTAATATATATCACACAACTGACTGGCCTGAAAGTCGCGCAATAGTGAATAGAAATAACACTTTTTAGAAATATTCTCGAATCCGTTTTTATACAAATAACACCTAATTGTAACTTTAGGACCCAGACAATTTTCCTTGGACCCAATTGCACGTCCAATTTGAAAGAAAACAATTTAAATACAAAATTAGAGAGATCATAGATAATCAAGTTTAGCTTATTCACAATATGGTACCTTTGGAAAGTAATTAACTCAATTTCCCCCTATTTTTAGTGTTGCATCATTATATCTACAGTTGTATTCTCAATGTTTTCTTGTACTTCGACTCCAATGTTTCATGTAGGTTGCTCTGAAGTTGGACTAAAATATAGTCTGAGAGATATCAGCACTCCTTCGTTTCATTTTCGTCCGTAGTAAGCATCTGTTCATATGTGTCACGTGTTCATTCTGTCGTGATATATATATATATATATATATATATATATATATATATATATATATATATATATATATATATATATATATATATATATATATATATATATATATATATATATATATATATATATATATATATATATATATATATATATATAATTAAATAAACACATTAACATATGTGAAAATATGAATCATATATTACCCCTTTCCGGGACTCGAACCTAAGACAAAATTACTGTGCCAACGCGCTATCAACTACACCACTGAAGGTCTAAAGAAGAAGCAAACCTTACAGCTAACTGCTACACTAGGAATGAACGCATTCTTTCTGAATCCCTCTTTGTCCATATTGCAACTTCTCCTAACCTCACTCGAGGCTTTGTTTTTGGCTTGTAATTCAAATCTCAGTTATATAGGCATTAATAATAATCAAATAAACAAATTAATATATGTGAAAACATAAATTATATTCTACCTCTAATTGGGACTTGAGCCTAAGAGACATAATACCTGTGTCAAGGTGTAGTTGATAGCACGGAGCAAAGAGTGAGGTTAGGAGAAGCTGTAATATGAACAAAAAGGCATTCAGAAAGAATTGCGTTTATTCCTAGTATGGCAGTTAGCTGTAAGGTTTGATTCTACTTTAGACTTTCAGGGTGTAGTTGATAGTGTCTTGGCACAGTATTTGTGTCTTAGGCTCGAGTTCCAGTCCGGGGTGAAATAGGATTCATATATATATATATATATATATATATATATATATATATATATATATATATATATATATATATATATATATATATATATATACTCACACACACACACGTTTGCGCTATCCTTTGAACTAGAGATAACTTATTAAAGTAAAGGAAAGGGTGTAAATCCCATTCAGATGCCGTGTTTATTAACCCTTAAGCCTCAGCTTACGATAATTTAATATATATATAGAGACAGGCGTGCCTTAATATACGGGCAGAATAATTAAGCATGCATAATAATACATGTTTCCCGATGACATAATGGAAATAATTAAGCCTATGACTAAAACTGACTTCGTTTCTTACGACCCATCAAAGCCTATGTGTATACAAGAGCCGTAGTCTCCCTTGTAAGGGAGTGGCCAAGTCAAAGCAAATCTTTCCTTCTTGGCGGGGAGAAATGGAATTCCTAGTTCCTATTTCGCCCCATGTAGTTGATTTTTACTGTGATAAAGGGAACACGGAGGTGCTATTCGTCTTCCATTCCTAGAGAGGGGAGAATGAGACTGCAAAGGAAGTTAGGAAGAGAGAATGAACTGTGAGAGGTAATGGAAGGAGGACTTCTCAATTGGGTAGAACCTGGCAAGCTCTAAGAAAGAAAGAAAGAAAGAAAGAAAGAAAGAAAGAAAGAAAGAAAGAAAGAAAGAAAGAAAGAAAGAAAGAAAGAAAGAAAGAAAGAAAGAAAGAAGAAAGAAGAAAGAAAGAAAGAAGAAAGAAAGAAAGAAAGAAAGAAAGAAAGAAAGAAAGAAAGAAAGAAAGAAAGAAAGAAAGAAA
The DNA here is from genome assembly GCA_037179515.1 of Halocaridina rubra. Taxonomy (NCBI): domain Eukaryota; kingdom Metazoa; phylum Arthropoda; class Malacostraca; order Decapoda; family Atyidae; genus Halocaridina; species Halocaridina rubra. Next base: position 12,198 of record JAXCGZ010000277.1, read on the forward strand.
GAAAGAAAGACAGACAGACAGACAGACAGACAGACAGACAGACAGACAGAAGAAAGAAAGAATGAAAGAAAGAAAGAAAGCAAGAAAGCAAGAAAGCAAGAAAGAAAGAAAGAAAGCAAGAAAGCAAGAAAGCAAGAAAGCAAGAAAGCAAGAAAGAAAGAAAGACAGACAGACAGACAGACAGACAGACAGACAGACAGACAGACAGACAGACAGACAGACAGACAGACAGACAGACAGACAGACAGACAGACAGACAGACAGACAGACAGACAGACAGACAGACAGACAGACAGACAGACA